>QJPP01004180.1:0-68885 GCA_003996215.1 Jaltomata sinuosa
CGACGATGTCCACGCTCGAACCGCTCCGAGAAACTCCGAAATAAAATTGAACTCGAAATTAGGCTTGAATAACTTGACGTAGATAATCGATTTTCTTTTCGGTGATTCAATAAATTATCAAGATCTTGCTTATTGGAATCAACTTTTAACGTGACAAATGAATGATATACTGAGGCAATTTTTGCACCAAAATTACGTTCCAAAGAAGTAATATGTAAGTTTGGCAGCAATTACCATTTGCAATTTGTTCAAATGATTTAAGTGAATAGGCAGCAATTAACATTGTTTGTTGAAATCATTTAAGTGAATGGGACATTTGGCAGCCTACCACATTGTGTGTCCCTCCCCTCCACTTCCACGTGGAAGTGGGGGTCATTTAACACCTCATCGCCTACTCTGTTATATAAATATTCGGGTATTGCATAAATTCGTGGTATAATAAATATAACTTTTTAAATATACCATAATTCATAGAAAATTATTTCGAATCAAACCTACTATATTATAATAATAAATTTCAACATAACTAAATTTACTATCTCCGTTAAAATATTACAATGTATAAAAACCTTATAAAATACATACATATACAATTATATCGTAACAAGAATATTTTTCATAAACCTTTAAAATATTTTAAAAAGGTAATAATAATATAATTTTTTACCCAATTCAACTTTCAAATAAAATATTTTCAAATACGCACGATTTCGATACTCAAGAACTCTCTTGGAACCCTCCCTTATGTTTTCTCACTGTTTCGAAACTGAAATGGCATTTTAAAACGTGAAGTTGAGGCTTAAATCGAGTTTGACCTGACCTGGTTCGCGACCCGGTTTGCAACCCGTTTTCTGCCAGACAGTCCGCGGTAAAACAGTCATAACTTTTTACTCCAAGATCAATTGGACATGAGGTTTTGTGCATTGGAAACTAGACTCGTAGACCTTCGATTTGGTATTTCGGGGGACTTCTAACTCCTTATATATTGAGAGAAAGACTCCGAGACATTTTACCCAAAGTTCAGAAAATTTATTAAAGGAACTTACGATAACTTTTGCCGACTTATTTGTCTTCAAAACTTATAATGCGACCAAACAAATGGACCCGACACCGAAATACCAGTCCTGACAAGCCTTAAGTGACTTGGGACCGCTACAAACAAGCTCTAACGGTTCAAGGAAAAAGTATACGTGGAAATAACCGGATGGGTCATTACATCATCCACTACTAAAATGGACTTTCGTCCTCGAAAGTCAAGGTCAAGGGGGTACCTGAAGGCTCAAACAGCTGCGGATACTGGGCCTGCATATCTCTCTCGGTCTCCCAGGTAGCCTCCTCGACTGGACGGTGCCTCTACTGAACCTTAACAACCGGGATCTCTCGAGACCTAATCTCATGACATCTATGGCTAAAATAGCTGTTGGCTCCTCAACAAAGGCTAAACCCTCACCCAACTGAACTGAATCCCACTGCAACACATGAGACTCATCTGGGACATACCGACGCAACATTGAAACATGAAATACAGGATGTATAGCTGAAAACATCGGAGGCAAGGCTAGCTGATAGGCAATGCTACCAACCCTCTGAAGAATCTCAAACGGCCCAATGTACCTGGGGCTAAGCTTGCCCCGCCTACCAAATTTCATCACACCCTTCATGGGCGATACACGGAGAAACACCAAGTCACCGATACTAAACTCCAAGGCACGAAGCCTACGATCAGCATAATTCCTCTGCCTGCTCTGAGCTGCCCAAAGTCTGTGCTGAATCACTCGGACTCGGTCTAAGGAATCTCAAAGCAAATCTGTGCTCTGTAGCCTAGAACTAGAACCATCAAACCAACCTACCGGTGATCTGCAACGCCTGCCATACAAAGCCTCAAAAGGTGCCATGCCGATACTCGAATGGAAGCTGTTATTATAAGCAAACTCTACCAAGGGAACAAACTGATCCCAAGAACCTCCAAAGTCAAGAACACAGGCCCGAAGCATGTCCTCAAGAATCTGAATGGTCCTCTCGGACTGTCCATCTGTCTGAGGATGGAAAGCGGTACTAAGATGAACCTCTGTACCCAAATCTCGTTGAATAGCCCTCCAGAACTGAGATGTGAACTGAGTGCCACGGTCTGAAATGATAGAAGCTGGGACCCCATGCAACCGAACAATCTCAGGTAGGTAGATCTGAGCTAACCTCTCTGCGCCATAAGAAGTCTGAACCGGCAAGAAATGTGCTGACTTAGTCAGCCTATCAACAATCACCCATCTAGAATCAAACCCATGAGAAGTACGAGGGAACCCAACAATAAAGTCCATAGTAATCCCTTCCCACTTCCACTCAGGAATGGGAAGTCGCTGCATCAAACCACCAGGTCTCATGTGCTCGAACTTAACTTGCTGACAGTTCAAGCACCGAGATACAAACTCTGCTATATCTCACTTCATACCACTCCACCAGTAAAGCTATCTCAAGTCCCTATACATCTTTGCTGTGCCAGGGTGAATGGAGTATCTAGTACAATGTGCCTCATGAAGTATCAACTGAATCAAATCACTAATCCTCGGAACACAAAGGCGACTATCAAACCTCAGAACCCCATCTGAATCTAGAGTAACCCGATTGGTCTCACCCTGTACAACCCGATCACGAAGGTCACACAACTGCTGATCCTCAAACAGACTGCTCTGAATCTGATCAATCAAAGTAGAACGAACCTCAACACTGGCGAGAACTCTGCTACGATCCGACAAGTCAAGCCTAATCAAACGGTTAGCCAAGGACTGGATGTCCAAGGCCAATGGTCGCTCTGAAACTGAAAGAGAAACTAGGCTACCCATACTCACTGCCTTCCAACTCAAGGCATCCGCTACCACGTTTGCCTTGCCCGGATGATACAGAATAGTGAAGTCATAGTCCTTCAGTAACTCGACCCATCTCCTCTGTCTCGAGTTCAACTCTCGCTGACTCGTGATATACTGAAAACTATGGTGATCGGTGCGGATCTCACAGTGAACTCCATTTAGGTAATGCCTCCAGATCTTAAGCGCGAAAACTACCGCCACCAACTCTAATTCATGAGTGAGGTAGTTGCGCTCGTGAACCTTCAGCTGCCTCGATGCATAAGCTATTACTCGACCGTGCTGCATCAACACACAACCAAGACTAACCCCAGAAGCATCACAATACACGGAGAAGCTCTGACCCTCAACCGGCAAAGTCAAAACTGGAGCTGAAGTCAATAAGGCCTTAAGCCTCTGGAAGCTATCCTCACACTGATCCGACAACTGAAATGGGACATCCTTCCTAGTCAGCATAGTCAAGGGTGCTGCTATGGAAGAAAATCCCTCAATGAACCATCTGTAGTAACCTGCTAACCCAATAAAGCTGCGAACCTCAGTAACAATAGTAGGTCTAGGCCACTCACAAACCGCTGAAATCTTTCCCGGATCAACCCTAATCCCATCCTTAGACACCACGTGCCCTAGGAATGCAACTGACTCAAGCCAAAACTCGCACTTTGAGAACTTGGCATAAAGCCGATGATCTCTCAAAGTCTGGAGTATTAACCCTCAAGTGCTTGCTCTATGCTCATCTCTATTTACGCGAGTGATACCAAGATGTCGTACTATAAAAACTATCACAAATGAGTCCAAACTACGCGGCAAGGAATCCTATGCATCAAAGTTCATAAAGCCTTTGCAGGGGCATTAGCAAACCCAAAATTTACATCACCAGAACTGCATAGATGGGCCATAACGTGTCCTGAATGCTGCCTTAGGGATGTCCTCCGCCCTAATCCTCAACTGATGGTAGCCGGACCTCAAATCAATCTTCGAAAACACGACTGAACCCTGAAGCTAGTCAAACAAATCATCAATCCTCGGCATCAGATACCTATTCTTCACTGTCACCCTATTCAGCTGCCGATAATCAATACACATGCGCATCGACCCATCCTTCTTCTTCACGAAGAGAACAGGAGCACCCCAAGGTGACACACTAGGTCTAATAAACCCCTTAGCTAACAGATCCTGGAGCTGCTCCTTAAGCTCCCTCAACTCAGCAGGAGCCATACGGTAAGGAGAATAGAAATGGGCCTAGTGCCCGGCTCTAACTCAATAGCAAAATCAATATCTCTCTCAGGTGGAAGTTCTCTAACCACAGGAACAGACTCAGGAGAAGTAGGGTCAGCACTAACATCTCGACATATGCTAGATAAGCTAAACACCCACGGGAGATTCACTTCCTAGCTCGAAGACAAGAGATGATCCCAGATGGTGCATGGCTAACAGAACCCTGCCACACAACGGGGATACACCGGGCAGCTATGGTAATGGTCTTGGCATAACAATCCAAAACCACACGGTGAGGGGATAACCAGTCCATGCCCAGTATCACATCAAAATCTAGCATATCAAGAATCATCAAATCACCCCAAGTCTCTGAATAACCAACAGATAACCTACAGGATCTCACAATCCGATCCACTACTAAAGAATCTCCTACTGGGGTCGAAACAGAAACAGGAACAGATAATGGCTCACTAGCCAACCCCAAACAAGGCACAAAGTAGGCAGATACATATGAACAAGTGGATCCAGGATCAAATAAAGCCATAGTAGACTGATGGCACACAGAAATCGTACCTGTAATCACAGTGTCTGAGGCCTCTGCCTCTGGTCTCCTAGGGACCGCGTAACACTGACGACCTCCACCTGCCCGACCGCCATCCCTACAACCTTCTCTGCCGCGTGGAGCACCACCTCTCCCCTGACGACCACCCCCTCTAGCCGGAGGCTGAACTGCTCATAAAGGCTCGGCCAGCTGAACTGTACCCTGCTGAGGGCAATCTCTAGCAAAATGACCAATCGCACCACAAGTAAAACAAGCCCCTGACGACCTACTTAGTTGAGATGAACTAGCAAATCCCGTATGACCACCACGACCTGATGCCCCAGAAACTGTACCTCTCGAAGACTGGCCGCTATAGCCCTGATGGCTGCTCTGACCCTGCTCGAACTGGGTACTAACGAAAGTCTGAAGGGAAGCCTGAACCAGTCGGCTGGACTGACCCTGGTGCTGATGTGGCTGATAACTTCAGCTACACTGGCCAGGACCTCTACCACCATATCTGGAACCCCTATAGACACCCTGATATCGAGGCCTCTTATCTCTGGACCCCTGATCATGTCGTTGTAAGTCCTCCACAGTGTGGGCATAGTCTATGATATCCTGAAATGACCGACCACTGGCGATCAGTATCTCAGCTAGCTGCCTGATCTCTGGCCTCAAACCCCATACAAATCTGCGAATCCTATCTGCCTCGGTAGGAATGATCATAGCTCCGAACGGTGCTAGCTGATGAAAATGGGTCTCATACTCTGAGACAGTCGTAGACCCCTGCATAAGGTGAGTAAACTGCTCCCTGCGACACTCACGATCACTCTGAGGTAGGAACTTGGCCATAAAGGCCTCATAAAACTCAGACCATGTCAAAGAAGGTGACGATGGTGGTCTACAAGCAACCTGGGCCCTCCACCATAACTTCGCTGGGCCCTCCAACTGATAGGTAGTATAACCAACCCCGTGAGTCTCCAACAAACCCAAATGATGCAACATCTCCTCATAGTTAGTAGTAAAGTCATGTGGATCCTGTCCAGAAGTACCAGCAAACCTCGGAGGTGCTAACCTCAAAAATCTACCCAACGCCTTCTGCTCTGACTCTGTCATAGCTGGGCGAGGAGCAAAAGGCTGTGCAAAGGATAGAACCGGAATGACCTCCGCACGGGGAGCCATAGTAGCAGGCTGCGCTCCTGAGCTCTGTGCACCCAGGGCTTCCCCTGAGCGGATATCTGTGCTACCTTAGAAGGCCGCTCTCCAATCACACCCAAAAGTTGTAATAGAAATCCCCGAATATCTGGAGACTGAGCTGCGGCTGGAGCTGGCACAGAAGTGGGAATAGGAGCTGGTACTGGAGCTGGTGGTACCTGGGCTGCCCCCTGATCCACATGCTGCTCGGGCTCTATCTCTACTCTAGCAGCCCTAGCAGGTGCCACTACTCGAGGGCGTCCTCGACTCCTAGCTGGAGTGGGAGGCTCATCTCCGCGTGACGCTGTTGATCTCGTACGAACCATCTGCGGAAGAATGAAGTAGAACAAATGAGATTTCCAGAAACTTCAAGGGTTCTACACACGACACAAAAGCAATGAAAGAGTCGAATTTTCTAAAATGCCATTGTAGCCTCCCAAAGATTGAGTATGGACGTCTCCACCCTGATCCGCAGGACTCTACTAGACATTGGCTCCTATACCGATGACACCGGTGAACCTAAAGCTCTAATACCAAGTTGTCACGACCTGATTTCTTGGTCATGATGGCACCTACAACCCTCGGTAGGTGAACCAATCCCCGTAGCCCAGGACAGTTAGTAATGGGGTACTATCTAACAAATAAGGGAACAAGACGAAGAGAATAGATAACAGGGATCTAAATATATATATAAGCGGAAACTAAACCAAACCCCAAGACCTGGTATCATCGTATAGAGTCAAAACTACATACATGGAGTGCAAATGATCCAAAACAATATATACAGATGTCTCTGAATGGTAATAGAGTACACAAAGCAAAAGATAAACTAAAGCTAAGCTCCGATCGCCAAGAGCTCACCCTCAGTCTGAAGTAGTCCCCAACAGATCTCCAAGCATGAATCACAGCGATCTAACGGCGATGGCCCACGCTAGGATCTGCACCCAAAGATGCAAGGGGGTAGGGTGAGCACTAAATGCGAAGCATAAGGTACCCAGTAGGTATCATAGGCCGACTGGGCACATATAAGATAAAAGCGTAGTAACAGACAGAATAGAAGCAAGCAGTCACAGAAATCAACGAAAGTTACACAGGAACTAGCCCAGAGGGAAATCTACAGAACCACATGTAAGGCCAGTAAGCAGAACATACACACCATAGGCACAGGTGAAAGTAAGAAACACGCACCTGGGGTCCTTGCAATAACAGTGTATACATAATAAGTTTACTAAATAGACGGTATACCGGTAACCTCAAGTGTAAGAAGAGGGAAAGAGTAATGATAGGCATGCTCAGAGACATGAATCAAACTCAACTAATCATATCAATCTCAAATCCAGAACTAACAGCCTAGCAGGAACCAATTTCATACTTAACCGTAACAGGGTACAATTCTGTAAGTAAATAGCAAGAGTCTACCTATAGTCCCTCGGCCGCCCATACAACCGAGGAACACAAACAAGTGAAAACAAACCTTCCGGCATCCCATACTACCGGAGCGTACAATCAACAAACAACAAACAAGGGTGGAGCCTCGAACAATGAATGATATGATGCATGAAGATCTCAAGTGAAATGGTATCTCTGTATGAACCTCCTCCGGTGCCGATTCGGCCCAGTAGGTAGGTTTCATGGAAGGACACTGCCCGTATACCTCTACTCCACCGTATACCCTTCCTCCGGCACACGCAGCCCGCAGCCCCAGGCCCGGATGGCAAGGTCTATGGAGGTCCCTGACCCCATACTAAAACTCAGTATCAAAAAATATCGTCCGGAAGAAAGTCTGGTGTCAAGATAGAGACCCAGTCTCAAATATGCATGCCCAGACCCTGACCAGGACTAAAGTAGTAGGAAAATATCTCAAAAAAAAAACCCCTCCACTGGTGCCCGGGAGTAACCGGGTCTAAACAGTAAAAAGTCATCTCAGGTGCTCGATCTGACCGAGGCTAAAAATCATCTCAAGTAGCAAGAAAACTCAACTAGCGCCCCGGCCCTGTCGAGTCTAGCGTTAATCGTTAAACTGATGATTTAAAACATAATTTTACTTTATTTTACCCAGGAATATTCACAAGTTAAATCAAACCATTTCCAAATCATTTCAGTCAAAAACAGGCCCCCGGGGCCTTGCAAGGTTAGAAAATAGTGCCAGTAGGCCCGAAGCCAAAACCATAGTAAAACATGGATAAAACCTCTTTATATGCATGGAAATGTTGTGATCACACACAATAGCTGCCCAGCAGCTCACAATCAACCTATCGACCCTGCACAGGCCCACAACTACTCAGCAAGCATAACCAGCCTAGAAGGATAATTCTATGCCCGGGACTCGCGGACATTCCCAAAATCCCACCTTCTATGTTCCAGAGTCAACAAGGCCTCACAGGACCACAAGGGTAAATAAAATATATCGGCAAATACTACAAGCAACGGAGGAACAAATGTAGGCGGACATGAATAAAGGGTCGAGGTCTGTGGTACCAACCTAATAAACCAACCCAAGGATGCCCATTAATACAATTTTATCCTATATATGCGGAGTCTAGGGAAAATAAACCGTAACCTACCTGTCGTCCGATGACAAGCTGCTAGAATGACGATGTCCACGCTCGAACCGCTCTGAGAAACTCCGAAATGAAACTGAACTCGAAATTAGGCTTGAATAACTTGACGTAGATAATCGATTTTCTTTTTGGTGATCCAATAAATTATCAAGATCTAGCTTATTGGAATCAACTTTTAACGTGACAAATGAATGATATACTGAGGCAATTTTTGCACCAAAACTACGTTCCAAAGAAGTATTATGTAAGTTTGGCAGCAATTACCATTTGCAATTTGTTCAAATGATTTAAGTGAATAGGCAGCAATTAACATTGTTTGTTGAAATCATTTAAGTGAATGAGACATTTGGCAGCCTACCACATTGTGTGTCCCTCCCCTCCACTTCCACGTGGAAGTGGGGGTTATTTAACACCTCATCGCCTACTCCGTTATATAAATATTCGGGTATTGCATAAATTCGTGGTATAATAAATATAACTTTTTAAATATACCATAATTCATAGAAAATTATTTCGAATAAAACCTACTATATTATAATAATAAATTTCAACATAACTAAATTTACTATCTCCGTTAAAATATTACAATGTATAAAAACCTTATAAAATACATACATATACAATTATATCGTAACAAGAATATTTTTCATAAACCTTTAAAATATTTTGAAAAGGTAATAATAATATAATTTTTTACCCAATTCAACTTTCAAATAAAATATTTTCTAATACGCACGATTTCGATACTCAAGAACTCTCTTGGAACCCTCCCTTATGTTTTCTCACTGTTTTGGAACTGAAATGGCATTTTAAAACGTGAAGTTGAGGCTTAAATCGAGTTTGACCCGACCCGGTTCGCGACCCGGTTCGCAACCCGTTTTCTTACAGACAGTCCGCGGTAAAACAGTCATAACGTTTTACTCCGAGATCAGTTGGATGTGAGGTTTTATGCGTTGGAAACTAGACTCGTAGACCTTCGATTTGGTATTTTGGGAGACTTCTAACTCTTTATATATTGAGATAAAGGCTCCGAGACATTTTACCCAAAGTTCAGAAAATTTATTAAAGGAACTTACGATAACTTTTGCCGACTTACTTTTCTTCAAAACGTATAATGCGACCAAACAAATGGACCCGACACCAAAATACCGGTCCTGACAAGCTTTAAGTGACTTGGAGCTGCTACAAACAAGCTCTAACGATTCAAGGAAAACGTATACGTGGAAATAACCGGATGGGTCATTACATATAGGTTAGAACCCTAGGTTTATGAAAGGTGTGGAAAAGCCTATGGGTTGATGTAATAATTATCTTGAATGCTTTTAGGTTTTAAATTAACACTTCCTAGTAGGAATTTAATGTTTCTAAACATGAATTATTGTGATTAGGAATCTTGAGTTCCATAAAAATGAGACATTTAACATAAAAACTACTTGAAAGAGGTAAATTGAAGTAGAAACTCCATGAATGGAGATAATGTAAACATTGTGGGACTAGTTTGTGGTTAATTTACCCTTGAATAATGTTATAAACCTTGAATAAGGATAGAATTGGTGGATTTAAATTTCCAAAAGCTTGTATTTGAAGAGTAGATGATTGATTACTCTTATAATTACTTGTTTTAGATTTTAAACGTTTTGGAAGCGTTAAGAAAAGGAAAAGCTCGTGCGAATTAGCTTGCTTGATTTGGGTTGTTCAGTTGAGGTAGATTATAGTTTACGTGGAGTTAGACTTAGTTTAGTCTCTTGTATGTATTATGAAGTGATGAGCATGTTAGTTGAGCTCCGGACATAATCTATGGTTGATTACTTATTTGGCTTGACAATGTTGTATGAATAAGCTTATAATTGTTGAAGTCTATTTTTAAATGACTTGTAAGAATGATGTGCACTTATTAAAATTATTGTGTACTTATCAATAATATCCAGAGAGATAGCTGAATATGAGAACATAATGTGATATGTCGAGAGAGTTAAGAATATACTTACTATTCTATTAATGAGAGGCTCGAGTCTAATGTGAGCTTACGGATGAGCGGATATATTATGAAGCGGGTACCATACTTGTATGGTACATGAACCCTAGGTTATCCTCTGCAGGTCATGACTAGTTGGGCAGAAATAAGACCCTATAGCATGTATGTACAAATGAATGATTAATGTGAATTCAGATATAATACAAAGTGAGACTGATGAGATACAGAGGCTATACAACTATAAAGTCAGTGTGGAGATAATTCCATATTTGGTTGTGACTGCTTTATATTGTTGAGTTCTATAATGACTAATATGTTTGTTTTTTGGTGACTTATATGTCCTGAATTGTTTGACATTGATATGTCTGGATGTGGGCTATCTATCTGACTGTAGTGACTATTTGATTTCATGGATTCTGAATTATGTGTTATTGTACCTGTCTCCCTGTTTATTGATTTGTGATATATACTTGCTACTATTTTTAGTCGACATATAATACCTACTAGTATATAATATTTGTATTGATGCTACTCCTACACTTTCTTTTGAGTACAAATTATGACCTAGAATTTTTGACGCGACCCCACATCTAGTGCAATTTCAGTGACTGATTCGAGGGTGAGCTACTCCTATTCAAGCTGCCACGGATGTTCATAGTGATAGATGCCTATTTTATAGATATTATTTTATTTATTAGTTGATTTTGGTTATTCTTAGACATTGTTTAGCTAGAGTTCTATATACGATGACTTCTGAATCTCGGTGATATAATAGCTAGATTTTTGCATTGTTATTTTATTAAGTTGAGACTATTATTATTATGCCTTAAAAATTTCCTTATTAATGCTAAATGAATTGGTTGAAGCTTGGGGTAGGGGGTAATGCATGGTTCACCCACCGGAGGGTTAGCGTGAGTGTCACTCATGATCATTTGGATCGTGACACATTTGGTGGCTGAAAAACATAATACTCTTTTAATGAAAAATTATGAAATTCATCTCACTGGATTTTCTTCATTCTCTAAAGCAGATGTTATAGTGAAAGATCAAAACTCTGAAAATTGCCTGAATAATAATCGAGGTTGTACGAATTTATGTGAGCATTGTAAAGGACAAAATAATAATTATTATGGTGGTGATCATACTAAACAGGAGAATAACAAGGGTTCTTAAAATAATACTTTAAAAAGGTAAAAGTTTGTCATCGATGTGACATGAAGGGACATTGGGCACAAAAATATCATACACCTGAACATTTTGTCAAACTTTATCAATTATCCATTAAAAAAAAGGATAACAAAGTGAAAACTCAATTACCCTTTTAAAATAATATTGAGACAGGTCATATGAATAATTATGATTAAGTTGAGACAAATTTTGCTAATAAGGATAATGATTATAAAGGCCATGCAGGTATAACTCATTTACAAACTGGCGACTTTTTTGAGGATCATGATTGAAACTTATTTCTGGGGATGAATCATAATAAATATTATTTCATAAATTTTAACTAGTCTATATTTTTTATAAAGCATATTATCTTATTATTTGTTGCATTACTAGTATGATTCTTAAAATATTTTATGTCATTATAAGCCTTTAAAATTTCCATTAAATAACTTTATGTTTTATAAAGATTATGAATACTCCACAGTCTTCAATTGGCCACATGAATAATAAGAAAGATATATGTCTTCTCGATAATGTTATGATGCATAACATATTAAAAGATGAGAGATATTTCTCTTATTTGATTATAAAATAAGTCATTGTTATAATAATATCTGGTAGTACAAAAAAACTAATTGAGGGCTCTAAAAAAAACAACCTTATTACTACTTAGAGGAAGTGTATTGACTACCAATGATGCATTATATTATCGTAGGTCTCAAGAAAACATGTTGAATTTAAAAATATTTGTCTAAATAGCTATCCTGTTGAGACCACAAATGAAGAAAAGGTTGAATACCTTTATATTATTACAATAACATCAGAAAGAAAATATATACATAAAAAATTATTCACATTTTTTTCTGAACTATACTAACTAGTGTTAGTGTAGTCGAAACACATGTGGTAAATAAAAATTTATGATTTCTAATGATTTTATTATTTAGCATGATCAATTAGACCATCCCGATTCTAATATGATGCGCAAAATAATTGAGAATTCATATGATCATACTTGAAGAGCCAAAAGATTCTTTAATTTAAGAAATTTTCTTGTGGTGCATGTTCCCAAAAAAATCAACTAATATCAATATCAAAAGTTGACGTTGAATCGCTTGCATTTTAAAACATACACATGATGAGATATGCGCGCCTATTTATCCTCCATGTGGATCATTCAACTATTATATGATTTTAATAGATGCATCTACAAGGTGATTACATGAATGCTTGTCATCAACTCGTAATATGACATTTGCGATATTGTTGGACCAATTATAGAAGGATGATAAAACTTGATCAAATACAAATAGGAGAATCAATGCCACATCTGAATAGAAAAGAGATGTAAATCCAGTTTCTTCAAAATTGATAGTCAATCCTATTTTCAATAGTCGGTCCTACTTATTTTTCAAATAAATCAAGAGATTCATTAGTAAATCTGATATTATTATAATAAAATTAAGAGAAAAAATTTCAGATTTCCAGTGATTTACATCTCAAACGTTTAATAATTATTGTATGAAAATTGGAATAATAGTTGAGCATCCTAAGCTCATGTTCATACTCAAAGTGATATAGTAGAATAATTCATCAAGCGCCTTCGATTAGTAGCTACATCGTTTCTTATAAAGACCAAACTTTTCTTTTAGTGTGGGACATACCATTTTGCACACAATTGTTCTTGTCAATCATTATTAAGCTATTTGGGAAACAAACCCCATATCAATATTTGAAAATAAAACTTTAAGAATTATGAAAGCCCACTAAGATCATCCTCCTACTCGACCTAGATTGCGATTACTTCATCACAAAAGTCAAACAGGAGAAAAACATGACTAAGCACTATATGATGGACCCTGGTTCATGGCTGGACACTTTCTATTAGTCAAAAAATAACAACCAAATTTTATTGCATCGCAAGCAACCCAAACATACACTATTGTATAGGTTAGACTACTTGAATTACCAATCGACTTTTACAACACTCATATTCTAAGTCAAGTCTATAAGAAATTGGGAACATTACTAAAAGTTGATACGTGCACATCCTTCACCTTGATGGGAAGGTATGCTCACATTTGAATTCAAGTTCCCTCAGAATAACTAGTGAAAAAAAATTATTTAGTCATGTTATGAAGGAGAGAACATTCTATTCAAGGTAGATGGATGACTAGGACATACCATAGGTAAATGCTCTTTCATCCCAAAAACTAGCTCCTCAAGTAACCAAACAACTCCCCTAAAAAAAGCACAAATTGGTGCAACTCTAAATGGACATTGAGAGTTTCTCAAAAAGAAAAATCGCAAAAACAAATAGGATCCCCCGACTAATCAAACTCCTGCTCCAACAACAATTCAAATGTCTATCCAAACAAAAATAAATGAGGGTATGCAAGTAAAATTACTTTTTGAAGCTGCTAAAGGTAAATTCTTAGAAGTCCAACAATTTAAATGCAAAGAAAAAACATCTAACTCTAATGCTATTATTTCTACTAATCCTTTAATGTCTCTAGCAACTCACACAGAATCAACAAATTGTTCAGATCCTTGCACAAAAAAAATTTCAGCTAGTGAAAAATCCAGCAACAAGCCACGCCATGGAAATTGATGGTACTGTCACGACCAAACCTACGAGGCCGTGCGAGAGTCTACTATATGCACCTAGATAAACCCTTACCATCCGTCTAACAGGATAAATGTGGAAAAATAAAAAATAAACTCTGAAATAACCTTTTTGATATACGAAAAAACCTTTACAACATCCTTTTTATGGAGAATACAACCAATAATTTTACAATTAAAATTACCCTCCCTAGGACATAGTCTAAACAGGTACAATAACTACTACCGAATTTATACAGAGAGAGGTAAATGAGACACAACTTCTATCATGAAATCGAAGGACAGAAGCTACTGCAAATCACCATCATCGTGTACCTATGAAACATCACCAACCCTGCAACCAGACTATACCCAAAAAGGGTATATCAAGAGTAGAGTCAGTACAACCATACGTACTGGTAGGCATCATCGGTCGACACGAACCCACACGTACCATCATATAAGAAAACAGGGAAAACATGAAATAAACAGTATAGTCCTATCCTCCACCATTTACCTTTACCAGATCCGATCTCAAACGATCGTCTACTCACCCCCTTACCTCAATCCTTTCTATTCCTTCTGCTGCCAACTCCCTCTCCCTCAGGTCTTCTGAGTCACGCTAAGCTTAGATTTCCCAAGTCACACTAACCTTAGACTTCCCATGTTACACTAACCTTAAACTTCCCAAGTTACACAACCTTAGACTTCCCAAGTCATACAACCTTAGCCAAACTAACACAACCTTAGACTTCCCACGTCACACAACCTTAGCCCAACCGCTAAATCCAACTCTGCCTGCCTCACCATTATCCTAGCCAACCCCCATGACTATGTATCTAGAAACAACCCAGTCCCTGTCATTCCAGACCCACTACACCCATGGTACTACCCACATGTACCCGGACCCCTCATGTATCCCTAGACAGCTCTTTACAGGATAACACCAGCTAGTCACCCAAAACAAAATGCTCAGTCATTCCCCTAGTTTACCAACAACATGTAGATCACTTCACAAATAAATCAACAATCCACAACAAACGACCATTACACCTCATTACATATCCCGAACCCACCCTAGAAACCATCTAGAAAACACCTAAGTGTCAAACAACAACCCGGTCTACACCAAGACCAACTCATAAAGAAATGTAACAACCCGGCCTCTCGAGGACTAAAATACACAACTACAATTCAGGTTCACAACCCGGTCCACTCAGAAACAAAGATGCAGAAATACAAGAAAGTAAACCCGTACCAGGCGTGGTACCAGAGCTAACCGTTAGTATTATCCCATACCAGGCGTGGTACCCGAGCCAACCGTTAGTATTTCTGTACCAGGCGTGGTACCCTAGCCAACCAAATGTCAAACAATCCATAGTCACAACAATGAACAATCAACTTGTAAACCAACAAGAAAAATACACACTTCAATTTACCAGACTGTTAAATAGGACTATCAGACATTCCTAATCAACCCCTAAGCAATGCATCTCATACAATTACTTAGATAACAGTACACAACCACACAAAGCATAAAGGAATCAAGCCATCACCTACCCTCTTTCCCGGGTATATAACTTAGCCTCGACCTCTGTCTGAAGACTAAACACACTCACCCTTTATTTACATATAATGAACGGTTTCCCTTTTTAGCATAATTTAACAACCACATTGATTTCAAAACTTACATAGATAATAACAATATGAATTACCACTCCTTAGCCCTTAGCAAAACCAACAACTACTCATCATGCCCTCCGCATTCCCGAAACCTCACCTGGGAGTTTCCCATTTTCATACCTATTTAGTTATCCTTGCAATTCTCGATTCCCTGAACCTTCCCGATATCCTAAACCCTGAGTCCTATCATTTTAGCAAACCAAGACAACATAAACAGCCCAAAATATATACTATCAACCCACAATTCAATCCAACCAATCCCTAGCTCACTCATAACTAATACAGAATCCACCAGACTCCGTGCCCGAAAGCCTAATCATAGATTCTCCTTTCCCACTATACAATAAGTACAGAATGTAAGCAGGTTTATCTACTAAAATGAAAACCTAGCCTACATGGGCGCCAAGCAGCTGCAAGGATGTATTTCTGGCTCCGTGAAGGCGTTCCCGGCTGGGTAATAATTCTGGAATCTGCTATTCTGCGTGCCTCCAGCCATAGTCCCTCCTCCTCATGGTTTTCTAGTCTTGGAGAAGCATGAGAGGGTTTTTGAAGAAACCCTCGTATGTTTTTCCAACTAAGGAGGAGAAGTCCTTATATTAAATCTTGTTCTAAGGCTACTGCCTCCCGGCAGTCCGCTATAGAGGATGGCCTTACGCCATAGCAGTTCTGCTATAGCGGAAAAAATACTGCTATAGCGAACTAACGTCAGCCTGGATGATTTCCAAGAATCTGAACTTTTCCGTCACGTCACCCACTTAAAACCAAAAAAAAATATTTTAGCTCATTTTGAAATTTTGAAATGACGTGGTTCCTGAAATAACGACGGACCCGGTCATTACAGGTACCCCTTAAGACAGAAAAAAATTAGAAAATTTATGTGAATCCCGCAAAAATAAACAACTCTAGCAACCTTACTGATTTGGGAAAATATTCTAATGTTAGTGCCTTGATGGACACTTTTCATTCCAAAGATGAAACAACATTGCAAACTAACAAATCTACTTTGGAAAAATTTGCGTCTGATCTCTTGGTGGGCCAAATATAGGCAAAAAGTAATTCTGCAAAAACATATTCTTGTTGGGTCCCAAGCTAGAGTTCTGAGCCTCGATAAATTCTAATTTCTAATAAATAAAGATATAAACCACAACAATAACTTAACCCCTACGGGTAGTACTTTATCATATCTTGATATTAAATATTTAAATAACTTGGCTTTGGCCCTACTCTTGATATGCAGGTGGACCTTATAATAATAGATTCAAGCCCAACCTTTTCAAACAAAGGAGATAAAATTATTGTTTTCCATCCAAATCTTCCCTCCATATTAAATTCACTTCTACTACAATACCAACGAAACACCCAAACAATTCTCTCATAACTAAACTTGAGAATCTAAAATAACGACAAAAGGGGAATGCCCAGAGAATAAGTAGAGCCCAACTTATTGTGTAACATATCCTTCACCCCCTCCCCACTACATCCCTCAATCTTGGATCGAGAGGGGACTAGCAAGGAAAGTTTAATGTTCCCATTGAAAATAGGCTCCGAGAAAGTCATGGTTGTCCTACAAGACACAAACTCTATTGCAAAGATCATAACAAAAGGGTTTCGAGTAGGTATGGAGAGTTTCTCTTAGAACACATCTATCAGCCATGATGAAAGCTTAGAAATTTTTTACAAACCAACTAGTGATTCTGGGGAACATCACCAATATCTTGAACCCCTATATACCTAGTTGCATAATAAATCCCCTTCTATCCTTAGAACTTCTTTTATCAACCAACTTTTGCGCCTTGGAATCCCATCACAGTGATGACCCAAACAACTCTACAAGATGTCCAGACCACACCTCCCATCAACTCCCAAAATATCTAAAAGTTAAACCACTAGACAACCTTTCCCGCCATGAACATGGCAAGCAGCAGCAAACAAAGTTCTTAAAGCCTTAGAAAAATTAAGAGGCAAGCGCTATAAATCCAGAACTAGCCTTATCCTTGAGAGATTAGATATATTTTTCACTAACGATTCCTGGATTAAAATGTTTCTAGAGGAACATGTAACTCACCTTACTAGAACGCATTCAAACTATTGTCCTCTTCTCTAATCTTTACCCATAATGATTTTTGCCGGACTAATAAATCTATCAGGTTTTGAACAATGTGGTGTTGACTCCCGAACTCCAAAACATCATTGCCAAAAGCTAGACAGAAAACTCTAATCTTCTTCAAGCTACTTCTATCTTTGAGCATACGGTAAAGCGTTGGAACAAGAACACCTTTGGTAACATTTTTAAGTGAAAAATGAACATTCTTGCGAGACTTAAAGGTATTCAAGCTTCACCAAACTATCAGTTCAACACCTTCCTAGAAAACTTTGAAACTGACCTCATTTACAATTACAACGACATTCTCAAGTTGGAAGAAGATTTTTGGAAATTATAATCGTGATATCTTGGTTGAACGATGGAAATTCTAACACTAATTCTTTCACACATCTACTTTAAATAGAAGAAGAATGAACATGATTCTTATCTTGAAAGACGACGAAGGAAATTAGATCATGAATAAAGATGACTTCAAGGCTAATATTATCAATTTTGTTGCAAGCTCTATACCCTGAACACATTAGGGAGTATCAATCTTCCCTCTAACAACCATACCCTAATAGAAAGCGATAAAGAAATTCTAGAACTACCAGTGACAGATGCCAAAATTTTCAAAGTTATTCATTCCTTCAAGCGTCTAAAAGCACCCAGCTCCGATGGCCTCCACCCTTTTTTCTATCAAAAGTATTGATACGTAGTGGGTCTCTCTATCACTAGTTTTTGCAAAGAAGCCTTCAGGAAAAGTATGATCCCAACGGATATCAATAATACATTCTTGTGTTTGATCCCCAAGTGTCCTAACGCTTGTACCTTGAAGAATTATAGGCCCACTGTCTGATGCAACACCATTATAAAACCATCACCAAGATCATTGTGAACCATATCAAGCCATTGCTATCTTATATCATTGATCCTTATCAATCGAGTTTTCTGAAAAATAGAAGAGCTTATGATAATGCCATTGTCATCCAAGAAATTATTTCCCACTTCAGGAAAATGAAAGGAAAAAAGGGAAATATGATCCTTCAAATCAATCTCAAAAAAGCCTTTGATAGAATAGACTAGCTTTTCATCCACAAAGCCCTTAACTTCTTCAATTTCCCAATTAACCTTGTTAAGCTCATCATGACTTGCATCACCACTTGCAAAATTTCCATTCTAATAAACGACTCCAATACTAACTATTTTATCCCCTCTAGAGGAATTCGATGAAGTGACCCCATCTCTCATTACATTTTCATCATTTGTATGAAAACGCTTTCCAGGCATATCAACAGGGAAGTGGACAGTAAAAAATGGGACCTTACTACTATTAGCAAAGGTGGGCCAAAACTATCTCACCTTTTCTTGGCCGATGATTTTACTCTAATAGCTAGAGCTGACACCAAGAATAGATATATTAGAGACCCTTACTAACTTCAACATTTTGGCAGGTCAAAGGATCAACTTTGTTAAATCTAAATTATTTTCTCTGCCAAGTGCAAGGATGATGACATTAGAGACATCGCCAATTATCTTTCTATCAAATCAAGTCAGAATTTTGGTAAGTACCTATCACGATCCAAAACTCAGGTCATGATGGAACCTACTATAAACCACCAGTAGGTAAGCCAAACTCATAGCCTACAATGATAAGTAACGGCTAGCAAGAGAAGAAGGTAAAAATGGGATAGCAATACTAAATAGTAGGGTTAATAAAGAGGATAACCCAAACATACATACATACATATATATATATAAAGAGTACTAGATAGGTACAACATATATACAGAGCAGTCTCCGAGAGTACAAAATAAGTCTATTCCAAAAATAAAGAGAGATGGATCAACTCTGATTGCCAAGAGTTCACCCAGGGTCTCCGATCAGCAACTTTACATGAGGACAGAGTCAACATCGATAACTCGTACTAAGGTTTGCATTAGGAAAAAAGATGCAGAAGTGTAGTATGAGTACCAAAACACATGATACTTAGTAGTCATCATAGGCCGACTGAGCTCAAATAAGATACAATTATAATAAGATGTGAGTATACACTTAAGGTAAGAAAAGAGAGGTCAGAAAGAGAGTAACGGGTCAAATCTAGACAATTAAGGGAATTATAAGTAAATAACTCGGAAAGCATAAAGTAATAATCTAACTATAATCTAACTGGACCCCCACAAGCCCGGAAGGTACAAACAACAATAAATAAATCTAACCGGCCCCCATAAGTACGATGGATGCAAAAAATAAGTAGTAGTACTTACAACCCAATCATAATAGTAAATAAAATATGGAAGAATTCCACAATATGGGATATGAGATGAGTGAAGTGATAATGTATACTAGACTCGAACTAGGGCTTAATGAGTAAATATGTATGCCCAAACTTGTATCGGGATTAATGAGTAAATATGCATTCCTAGACTCAAACTGAGGCTTAATAAGTAGATATGCATGCATGAACTTGAACCAGGGCTTAATAAGTAAATATTCGTTCTCAGACTTGAATCAGGGATTCATAAGTAAATATGCATGCCCAAACTTGAACCGAGGCTAAATAAGTAAATATATGTGCCCAGACTCAAACCTGGACTTAATAAGTAAATATGCATGCCCAGACTCAAATCGGGGCTTAAATAGTCCATTTTCCTTTAAGATAGTCAAATCCATTTGAAGTAATCCAAAAATTCCATTTCAAGCAAAAAATGGTCTTTTATACAAAGGTATCAATACGCCATATCAAAAATAGAAAAGCACAAACAATAAAGTGAATAACCAAGCCTATGATCGCTACCAACCCAACCATACCATAGTAAAGAAATTCAAGGTCCCCGTACTAAAGAAAGGATACTATACTAGAATTGGTACTTATCAGAAATACTACAATAACTATAAATCCCCTAGGAACCCCACTTAAGGCAAGAAACTAACCGAGACTAAGATAAGGCATCCAACTCTAATCTCAAGGATACTACACACACTAAGCCAAGTCTTAAAGGAGAAACGACTATCTAAACCAAGTATTCCAAATCATAATTCTACTCTCAAGACCTTAAACAAGCTACAACGGTCATAAATACCCAGATAGAGTGTATTCAAGCCACAATATCCCACCAACCATTAGCAAGCTATCATACACATACCTTAAACAAGCAAAGTCTAAAAGTAGGTAAGTTATAACCTACCTGGAGGCCAAACACGCACTCACAAACAAACTAAAATGGAGCTTTTCGCTTCCAAGAGGGATCCGACTACTGTCACACTACGAAAATAATGATCTATACATCAAAACACGAAGAATGATACACATAATGTGAATTTTTGCTTCAACTCAAAAAATTGAGATAAATCACCCGTGGAGCCCGCTTATGAAGTTTAAAAATTGGACCCATAATAATGTCCCTCGTGGGACAAGGATCACATGCTCAATGTTTGAGCATGACCAGCCCCCAATTTTGACCTCAAATCAGCTCCCAAAGACAAGGAAAACCAAGAATTAAAACTAGAGAATTAACAAAATTAAGGCCAAACACTTACAAGTTAAAGATGGGAAATCAATCACGAAAAAGAACCCAATAACCCTAAGCTTTAATGGATGATTCCACAATATTTTTTTAGCTTGGAGTTCTCAACAATGGAAAAAATTCGGTTGGAACTAATTTGAAAATGAAGGGGAAAGATTTTATACTGTCAGGGAATTCATCTCTGCAAATTCAGGAAGCCCACCATGAACGCGACCCTCCCCTCGCAAACACAGAGAGGAAATAGAGTCA
Organism: Jaltomata sinuosa; assembly: GCA_003996215.1. Taxonomy (NCBI): domain Eukaryota; kingdom Viridiplantae; phylum Streptophyta; class Magnoliopsida; order Solanales; family Solanaceae; genus Jaltomata; species Jaltomata sinuosa. The sequence continues at coordinate 21,661 of QJPP01004180.1, forward strand.
GGGATCAAAGCCCCTCCTTCGTGAATGTAGTGGAGCCACCGCGAACATGAAGGGTAAAAAGGGTCTGCACCAGCTGGGGAAAAACCAGCAACTTTGCCAAGTTCAAAAACACCCAGATTGACCCTCTGAATTCATTTGGAATCCCGTGAACACAAACCATACATGCTACCCAATTGAAAATGACATTCTATACTCTAACGGAATTAACAAAATTCCTAACAGAGATTACTTTGATGAAAAGTGAGTCCTGATGAATGCTCAAATCATGCTCCCAAGGTTGGAGGTCACAGTAATCGTGCAGTAAAATAAAGTTTATAATTTCTAACGAGTGTCGGGGTCGTACCCAAGGGACTTGGAGTTAGCTAAATTAAAATTGTGTCGAATTGAGTTCAAAATAAGAGTAAGTGCTTAAATATGAACAGTAAAAGGTTGGGGGAATCGGGATTTTGTCACTACAATCACAATTCAATTAAAAGCAAATAAATGAAAGCGGGTGAACTAAATAGAGTAGGAGACTAGAGATGTGTATCTGATGGGGCTTTAATAATGGGTGAGAGTGATTATCAATTAACTTTTATTCAAACTTACTGACATAAGTAGTGTTGGTCATGGGTATTGATTATTATCTCTCGATCAACAACCATATATCTGATGATCTTAGTTAGAGCATCATTGGTTTGATCGAAAAATAACCAACCTAAGCTTGGAGAGGGCATACTATCTCTAGCTTAGACCCTTAAGTGGGTGATTCTTTCGATAAGAGCTATTTCTACCTCAAATCTAGATGGAGTACCAAGTTCCCACTAGCAATTTCACATCCAAAACTATGAAATCCTCTTTCAAGCAATCACATAGTCAAGTAATGAAAATTAATATTTGCAACCACCAATTTTAGGATTAAAACTTGGTGAAACTACTAGACTCATGTCAAATAAGCAATTATAAAGATGAATTAACAAAACCCACACCTATTTGTCAAGAACCCATCATCAACACACCCCTAGACAAGAGAAATTAGCCACTCATAGCAAAGGAGAAAGATATCCAAATGGGTAAGTCAAAATCCTCTTCTTAGAGCTAAATCTCAAGTTCCAAGCTCAATTTGAGTACACAAATGTTTAACCAAGAGAATGGATCCAAACCCTCTTCTCTTTGGAGAGGAAAAACTTGTTATCAAGATAAAAATCTCTCTAAAATATTCAGGACTGAAGAAGAATATTTACAATTGTGCCTAAATTGGCCTTTTATAGTTTCACAAAACGTCACTGAAATTTAGGACAAAATTCCCCCTTCGGGTGGTGTGTGACATGACATGCGGTTCACACGTTGTGATGTGCATGTCGCATACCCTCTTCAGTTGGACCAGTGACTTCAGCTGACTTTGGGAGCTTCATCCGAAGGGGGTGCGGTTCGCACCTTTGGATGTACGCGTCGCACAGCGACCGCACCCCTTAACAGATTCTTCAGTGGCTTTTGCAGCTTCATGCGGAGGAGGTGCGATTTGCACCTCGGTTTGTACGTGTCGCAAGGCCACCGCATCTCAGGCCAGAATCTCTAACTTTTCGAAACACTTCACACTTCACTCCTTTTGAGCTCTTTTTGGGTCCATTTCCTTGTTTCTCATCATTTATCAAAAGTACCTGCATAGACATCAATAAAGGCCATAAGAACCTCTAAATCTATTCAAAACATAGAAATAATTCATCGATTTAGGCTCAATAAGTTGATAGATTACCAACTTATCAAACTCCCAAACTTGAACTATTTCTTATCCTCAAGCAAGATACTCACAAGGCAAGGAATGAATTATTCTTTAGACTTAATTAAGGCACAAGAGACTAATCTATACTAAAAAAAGTAAGAAAAAGAATAAACAAAAGACTCAAACAAAAGACTCAACTATGATGCTCATCTTAATTTGAACCACCACAAACTCAAGGCATTTGGCCATTTCAAAACTTTTACCAAAAAGGACTTCATTCTCAATTGAAATCAAGGGAATTTTGTCATTCAAAACAAAGAATTTAAGCTTCTCAAGTCATTCGCATTGACCGTCAAGGTTTTTCTCGATATTCACCACACAACTTGTCTCATTCATTCCCCTCAATTGAAATAGAGACCTCATGTTTTAATTTGAGTGCATGATGCCACTCACCACAAGAGAGAATCCCACTTACAATCATTCAATTCACAAACAATCGGGATTATAGGAGAATCGAAAAGACTCTCACTCTCTCAAGAAAGTTCAAGTGCACGCACATCGAACCATAGGCTCGCCCTTCATGTATATCGCTACTAATGTAGGGTAGCCAAGCTTGAATTCACCAAGGACTTGTGGGTTACGATGTTGACTAGGGATAAGGTGAGGATTTCATTTGGTTTTACACCTCCCTAATGCTTTTTGTTCTCATTTCGAACACCGCTCACATTTTTAAATTTCAACTTCACCTTATTTCTCCCTCACACAACCCAAGATTTCTCCTTTTTACTCATGATCATTCAAACTCCTTGTATCGCCTTTGTTTGGTAGCACCTATTTTTGGCTTTTCATTTTACTCATTGGATTGAATTTTTGGAGCAAATTTTCAATTCAAACCGAAGGTGCTATCTTGCACTTTGAGTGCACTTCTTTTCTTCTCCTCATTTGATCAAATACACCCCAAACTTAGGCATTTGCCTATGTTATCCTTCAATCCCCCCTCCTAAACATAGGCTTTTAGCCTACAATTTATTTTCAAGTAAGTAGGGAGGATGGGTGCCAAGATAGAGGTTCCAAAAAGGTTACGGTGTTAACAAGGTGCCAAAGAACGGTCAAAAGCTCAAGGGGTTTCACTAGGGTTGAAGTCATGGGAAGTTATTTGGGCAAAATGGTTATCAAAAAGGGCCTAAGGTCATCTTCCAAGCTCGATCACACATATAATTTCTCCTTGAATCACATTCGGGGCAAGTTCTAGACGACACTTATGCACAAGAATCAAGGTAAAGCCTCACCACACAAGGCATCATGCTACAAGACTTCTTTCATTAGTCTCAAAATCAATTAGGATAAATGATTTTCTACAAGCTATTCCAAGTTCATTACACATTCGTTTGTGAGTCAATCAAGCCAAAGCGAGAGTGTGCAAGTCATGACAAGAGAATGCTTTTTCTCAAAATTTCATTTCCCCTCTTTCTTTTATTTTCAAAACAAATTGCCAAGAGAAAAAAAAAATTGGTGGGCCCATTTTGAGAAAAGCAATTACGGACTCAATTCTAAAACTAAAACTTGGCATTTACTCTTAAGAAATCCTTTCAATCCATCATAGGGAAATACCAACCCGGTTTGACACTAAAACAAAAGAAAATAATCAAAAAAATTGCTCCTTAGGAAAAAACTGTGGTATTAAGAAAACCCTCGGAGTTTATTTATAAACTAATTTTAACAAGGCGATATCTAAGCACCCCCAACCAAAATGGAGCATTGTCCCCAATAATATTATCTACAGAAAGTAGAACACTCCCTGATGAACTTGTGCAAAACACACTATAGGTGGTGTGGCCGCATCTGCCAATTTAGACTTCATTCTATTTCTTGTTTATGCGAAGGCTATATGACACGCACTTTGAGGGATGCAAAATTCCCCAGTGATCACATGGAGGTGTGGATTTCTAGGAGGAACTCTCAGGCATCTGCTAAGAGATGCAAAACTGGTGTGCGACGCGCACAAATGCTCATATGATCGCACACCAATCGCACATTGTGTAGTCCAACTTGTCAGCTTTCTGTTAAGCTCATGCGACCTGATGTGCGATTACACCTTCTGCAGTGTGATTGCATGAAGAACCGCACCACCTGATCATTTCTCAAACATCTTTAGCTCGACTCCTAACTACAAGGCTAACAAAAACAACATACAAAGTAACACCAGAAAGCAAGAAAAATACAGAACGAAAAAATGTTTGGGTTGCCTCCCAAGAAGCGCTTGGTTTAACGTCACGGCTCGACAAAGGTACCTCCCACTCAAGGATCATCTAAATAAATGGCTTCTACCATTGCAGCTTCTTTCGGAATGCCCAAGTACTTCTTCACTCGTTTCCCATTGACTTTGAAAGCCAAGCCATCCTCGTTCTCCAATTCTATGGCTCCATTGGTAAATACTTGAAGCACTTTAAAAGGACTTGACCATTTTGACCTTAGCTTTCCTGGGAAAAGCCGAAGTCTAGAGTTGAATAGGAGCACCCAATCCCGCAGATAAAACTCTCACCTTAAGATTTGTTGATCTTGACAGCGCTTTATTCAGGCTTTGTAGATAGAAGAACTTTCATACGCTTGCATCCAGAATCCATCCATTTCATTGAGGTCTTCCACTCTAGCACGAGCAGCTCTCTCCCAATCAAAGTTCAGCTTCTTCAAAGCCCACATAGCTTTGTGTTCCAATTCGACCGGGAGATGACAAGTCTTGCCAAAAACCAATTGGTAGGGGGACATTCCAATCAGGGTCTTGTAAGCTGTCCGATATGCCCATAGTGCATAGTCCAACTTGCGTGACCAATCTGTTTGGTGAACATTCACCTATTTTGAAAGGATGGACTTAATCTCTTGGTTGGACACCTTGACTTAACCGCTCATTTGTGGATGGTAGGGGGTGGCCACTTTGTGTTTGACTCCGTATTCTCAAGTAGAGAGTAAACAACTTGTTGTAAAAATGTGATCCTCCATCACTAATGATGGAACGAGGGGTGCCAAACCTCTCAAAGATGTGCTTTTTGAGAAAAGCAATCATACTTCTCCCTTCATTATTTGGTAAAGCCACCGCTTTGACCCATTTGGACATGTAATCCACAACCACTAGAATATAGGTGTTCCCATGGGAGCTTGTTAAGGGCCCCATGAAATTGATACTCCATACATCAAACAATTCGACCTCAAGGATAGGTGTTAGTGGAAGTTCATGATATCGAGATATGCCCCCTCTGTGTTGACACTTGTCACACTCATTTACCAAATCATGGGAATCTTGGAACAAGGTAGGCCAATAAAATCTGCTTTGCAACACCTTAGAAGCCGTGGGCATACCCCCATGATATTCACCAACCAGTGACAAATGGCATGCTGTAAGAATTGGTAACATTTTTGTATACACCTCCGTATCATACCATCAGCGCAAATCCAGAACAAGTAGGGCTCATCCCAATAATATTTCCGAACATCGTGGAGAATATTTTTTTTCTAATTAGAGTTCAATCCCTCTAGAAGTAGATCGCTTGCCAAATAATTAGCAAAATCTGCAAACCAAGGTGTTAAGTCATGAGAAGCAGCCATGAGAAGCAGCCAAAATTCGCTCATCCGGGAATGAGTCATTGATTGCAAGCTCCCCTACAAGCCTTCCCTCTTCTTCCAAACGTGATAAGTGGTTGGCCACTTGATTCTCACACCCCTTCCGGTCCTTCACCTCAAAATCAAACTCTTGAAGAAGTAACACCCACTAAATTAATCGGGTTTTGGCATCCTTTTTATTCATCAAATACTTGATAGTTATGTGGTTAGTGTGCACCACCACCTTAGTCCCCAAGAGATATGCCCGAAATTTCTCAAAAGCAAACATCACAGCTAACAATTCCTTCTCCATAACCGTGTAATTTGGTTGTGCGGTGTTCAAAGGTTTGCTTGCATAATATATCAGGTGAAAAAGCTTCTCTCTTCATTCACCAAGCACTGCCTCTAAAGCTACACCACTGGTGTCACACATAAGCTCAAAAGGCTTTGACCAGTCTGGTGCAATGATAATCGGGGTGGAGGTGAGCTTTTCTTTCAAGGTAAGGAAAGCCGTCATGCACCTATCATCAAAGTCAATTTTTTCCTCCTTTTCAAATAGCTTACATAAAGGGTAAGCCACTATTGAGAAGTCTTTGATGAACTGCCATTAGAATCCAGTGTGGCCGAGAAAACTCCGGATGCCTTTCACAGTTCTCAGAGGTGGTAGCTTTGATATAACCTCAATCTTTGCCTGATCAACTGCCAACCCTTTTTCGGAGATCTTCTGCCCCATAACTATCTACTCCTTCACCATGAAGTGGCATTTTTCCCAATTTAACATCAAATTTTTTTCCTCACACCTTTTAAGTACCTTATCTAGGTGATCCAAACAATCATTGAACTAATCCCCAACCACCGAAAAATCATCCATGAAGATTTCCATTGTATCCTCTACCATGTTTGAGAATATCGATATCATACACCTCTGGAAGGTGGCCACAACATTGCAAAGTCCAAAGGGCATTCTTTTGAACGCAAAGGTACCATACAGACATGTGAAAGTGGTGTTTTCTTGGTCCTCTGGAGCAATTGAAATTTGATTGTACTCGGAATAACAATCTAGAAAATAATAGAAGCCACGACCCGCTAACTGTTCTAGCATATGATCCATGAATGGGAGAGGGAAATGATCTGTTTTCATCCATGAATTCAATTTTCGATAGTCCATGCATACTCTCCAACCAGTCACAGGCATGAGAGCAATTAACTCATCTTTATCATTGGGAACCATGGTGATTCCTCCTTTCTTTGGCACACATTGCACCGGGCTAACCCAAGTGCTATCGGATATGGGAAAAACCACTCTTGCATCCAACCATTTAATAATTTCTTTCTTCACCACCTCCTGCATTGGTGGGTTAAGACTTTATTGGTGCTCAATGGAAGGGATTCTTTCCTCTTGGAGGTTTATTTTATGTGTGCATATTCCTGGAGGTATACCTATGATATCCGCTATGGTCTATCCTAGAGCTCGGATATGCTTATTCAACACTTTAAGCAAAGCGTCCACTAGCTTGTCGCTCAACTTGTTGGAAATAATGACCAGTAAGGTCTCGTTAGCACCAAAGTAGGCATACTTCAAATGGGAAGGCAATGGTTTGAGTTCCATGATAGGAGGTTCAATGATTGAAGGTTTAGATTGTGGAGTTTGCCTGTTCTTTAGGTCAAGATCAATTTTCTTTGGGGGTTTATAGTAGGATCCCATGCCCACCAATGCACAACAAACCTCGTTAAATTCCTTTATCCCCTTACCATCATGATACAATAGTACCACTTCTAAGACTTCATCGATGAATCCCTCTCTCATGTGCAAATTAACGCTTTCATAGATTTTTTCAATTGTGAAAGCTATTTGGAGATCACTCAGTTGCCTCATAGATCTATTCACGTTGAAGGTGGCTTCCTCATCATTCAATGCAAACTTCAACTCTCTCGAGTCTATTTTGCTCAAGGTGCACCCTATTTTTAGACTAGGTTGCCCCAAGATAATGGGTATCACAAAGATCCCTTTGCAATCAATCACCACAAAGTCCACAGGGTACACAAGTCGCCCTACCTTGATCAAAATGTCACAACCGATCCCCACAGGTTGCCTTATTGAATGGTTTGTCATGAAGAACTCTATGTTTGTGCTAGTGGGTTGCCCCAACTCTACTCCTTTGAAAGTGGCAAATGACATCAAGTTGACACTCAAGTTTTCATCACACACTAACCTAATGGATTTATGAACTCCCTTCAAATCAAAAACCGCATGTACACCCGACATCACCGCCTCTTTGGTGAAATTCCACGCAAGAATTGCACTACTAAAAGGAGACAACTGAACTACCCCAGCATCCTCTAACTTGCAAGTGGTGCATAATTCTTTCACAAACTTGGCATACTCAGGCATTTTGTTAAAAGCGGCACTCACAAGCATATTGATGGTGATTTTCTTCAACATAGACTCGAAATCATTCGAATTCTCATCCATTCTTTCTTGCAAAAGTCGCTGAGGGAATGGAGGTGGACTTGTAAGGAAGGTTTGAGGACCTTAGTCTCCTCACTCTAACGTTGAACAACTTTAGTCAAACCATTTCCCCATACTTGCTTGTTCTGAGGCTTGCTTGTCACTGGTGTTGCAATATCAACGTGGTTGAGGGAGCTCTCAACACCACTACCCCTCTCTTCATTCTTGGCTTGCCTAGATTTGCATTGCAAACTAAGCCAAAGAATTCTATCTTTAAGACATTCGATGGCTATAGAGTATGATTGGATGGTTTGGGAAAGACTTCCAAGGTTATGGCTCAAATCCTCAATGACTCTATAGGTTGCCCCTATTTTCTCTAACACCTGCACAAGCATACTCTCCATCCTAGAGTCTTTATATTGTTCATTCTGACCTTGGTTCCTATGTTCACATCTTCCCAAACTATGAGGGCTGACATGGGAACCCGCCTCGTGGACAGCTGTAGACACCTCATCACTACCATCATTTGAGATCTCACCATTTTCTACCGACCTCACACCCCCAAAAACATCAATCGTGTTAATGGTTTCAACTCGCTCATTTGAAACACTCCTTACCATAAATTCAAGGAGTGTGGAAGTGATTGATAACTCTCTATTCCTTCGTGCTTCATTCTTTAACCAATCCTCAATCTCTTTAGCAGAGGTCGAACCCATTGCTCTCTCGGCTCCCAAAAATCCAACTTATAGGTCAACAAGGTATCAAAATTCAAGTGCAAATGGGTTGAGTGAGAAATACAGGTATTTTATGCTTAAGTGACGTGTGCCTGCAATCAACCACAAGCAACAAACAAAAGTAAAAGAAGAAAGTACTCTCAAGGTGACTTCAAATCAACAATCAAAAATAGCTAACAACTCAAGTCCCCGACAATGACACTATTTTTTTATGAACACTCAAATCGTGCTCCCCAAGTTGGAAGTCACGACGATCGTGCAAGAAAACAAAATTTATAATTCCCAACGAGTGTTGGGATCGTACCCAAGGGACTTGGAGCTAGCTAAATTAAGATTGTGTTTAATTGAGTTCAAAATGAGATTAAGTGCTTAAACATGAACAGTAAAAGGTTGGGGGAATTGGGATGTTGTCACTACAATCACAATTCAATTAAAAGCAAATAAATTAAAGCGGGTGAACCAAAGAGAGTAGGCGACTAGGGATGTGTACCCGATGGGGCTTTAATCATGGTTGAGAGTTATTATCAATTTACATTTATTCTCGCTTATTGAAATAAGTAGCGTTGGTCATGGGTATGGATTGTTATCTCTCGATCAACAACCATATATCCGGTGATCTTGGTTAGAGCATCATCGGTTTGATCGACAAACAACCAACCTAAGCTTGGGGAGGTCACACTATCTCTAATTTAGACCCTCAAGTGGGTGATTCCTTCAATAAGAGCTATTTCTAGCCTCAAATCTAGAAGGATTCCCAAGTTCCCACTAGCAATTTCACATACGAAACCATGAAATCCTCTTTCAAGCAATCACAAGTCAAATAATGAAAATTAATGTTTGCAACCACCAATTTTAGGATTAAAACGTGGTGAGACTACTAGACCCATATCAAATAAGCAATTATAAAGATGAATTAACAACACCCACTTTAACGATCGGGTCTGTCATTATGGGTAGTCCAATCGTGCCAAGTTTTAGAGCGAGAAAACTCTGGGTTTGGGATTTTGAAATTCAGGGCTAGTCTAGCCTCGACCGGTTTTAGAGTGAGGTAGAGTCTAGGGAAATCTGGGTAAGTATTGGTCTATGTATCTTGTTTTGAGCTATTTTTCCATGTAGCCAATACATAAAAGAGTCCGGGGGACTTTTTTGAATCGAGTTTGGGTAAGTAAAACTTTGAGAATTATGTTTGACGTGAAGGGGTTATTTCAGGTCGTAGGGGAAAGAAGGTGTGTCATAAAATGGCCAAAACTGGGAAATTTTTGGACATTCTGTCTGTGACAAGCGCAACAGTCCACCGTAGTAACCTCCGCTATAGCGGTGGAAAATACCGCTATAGAGGTGGTCAAGGAGGTTAACACCCACTTAAGACAGTTATAGCGGAAGTCGTCTGCTACAGTAGGACTGCTATAGAAGAGCGGGGACCGCTATAGTGGGCTGACGGCTTTTTAATGCCGAAACTTCCCCAAAATAGTTCAGTTTTCTACAATTCATTTGGGAGAAGAGCTAGGGCGATTTCAGACAATTTTCCTCCTTTTTCCTTCGAATTTCTTCCCTAAGGTAATGTTTCTACTCCCCAATCTTTGTACTACATTTCCTATGCGGTAGAATTTCTAGGAGGGAACTTGGGGAAAGGTTGGAATAACCTAGGAATGGTAGAATCTGGGGAGGAAAGGGGATTCCAAGCATGAATGTTCTTGGACATCATTAAAAGTATGTTATTATGATCACAGGTTGTTAAATTCTCTATTTTTATTCGTAAAAATGATAAAAGTAGGTGATTTAATGGTGGAAAAGCTTGGGAAAAGGGTGGGATGATCATAGGTGGCCTGGGGTTTGGGGATTTGGTGTAATCCGGATATTGTGCAGGCCTTGTGTGTTATATGTACGTACTTGTATGTTATTTTAGACCAAGAACGAGAAAGGAATCTGGAATACGGGAAACCTTGGGTTGAATAGAGCTTGGATCATTTTGAGGTAGGTGATGGCTTACGATTTCTGCGAATGTTATATATTCTTGTACTCATATCTAAGTGTTTGTATGAATTACATTGCTTAGGGGAGTTATGTAGAATGTGTAAGGTTCTTGCTTTACACTCTGTGATTAAAGGGTGTTTTCTTGTTGGTTTACAAGTTGTTTGATCATCTATTTGACTGTGAGTTGTTGACATTTTGTTGGATCGGGTACCACACCTGGTACGGGTATAAAAAATGGTTGGCATGGGTACCATGCTTGGTACGGGTTTACTTTTGCTGCATCATTGCATTTTCATTATTATGTTGCATTGATTGATATTGGTTCCATGAGTGAACCGGGCTGATTATTGAAATGTGTTATTGGTTTGGTGGTCCTTGAGAGGCCGGGGAAAATTCTGTTTAACTGTGGTGTTGGTCTTGGTTTAGGCCGGGTTGTTCATTGATTATTGTGTTGTCTAGAGGGGATCCCAGGGTCCAGGCTAGATGGAAAGGTTTAGTTATTTGTATATGGTTGTGGCTCAGAGTATAGGTGGTTGATTCATGCGGGAACAAGCTAAGTTGAGACTGGTAGTCTAGGTGTGTATGTTGATATTGTTGCATGTTTTCCATACCTATTACTTGATATTATCGTACTATTTATATACTGTTTATCTGAAAACTGGTTGATGATCTTACCAGTACACAGTGGTGGTGTACTGATACTGCACTTGTTTTTCTGTTGGTGAGTACAAGAAATCCTCCAGCGGTTGAGACGCGACCTCATCTTTAGCACCTATGACTTCTGACTTCAAGAGTGAGTTGTTTTATCAAGATACCTTGGGCTTATCTTTAGAGTTGCAGTCCGCTTGTCTCGGACTTGAAACTATTTCCATATTTTCTTTTAGGGTTGCATTCCCGTATTCTAGATATTGGTAGTGATGTTTGGTACAAGACTATCAGTTCCTTGGAGGGATTTTCCGCAGGATATATATTAAAGCTTAGTTTCTGCATTTATTAATTGCTAGTTTATTTTATGTTTACTGGTTTTAGGCTTTAGTCTAGGCAAAGGGTTGAACTCTACTGGTTCACTCATCCGGGGGTTGGGTAGGTTCCACTCATGATGGTCTGGGTCGTGATACCCACACCCATTTGTCAAACACCCATCATAAACACACCCCTAGATAAGAGAAATTAGCCACTCATAGCAAAGGAGAAAGATATACCAAATGGGTAAGTCAAAATCCTCTTTATTAGAGCTAAATCTCAAGTTTCAAGGTCAATTTTAGTACACAAATGTTTAACCAAGAGAATTGATTCAAACCTGCTTCTCTTCGAAGAAGAAAAACTTGTTCTCAAGACAAAAAGCTCTCTAAAATATTCAGGAATGAAGTAGACTATTTACAATTGTGCCTAAATTGGCCTTTTATAGTTTCCCAAAATGTCACTAAAATTTAGGACAAAATTTCCCCTTGGGGTGGTGTGCGGCGCGACATGTGGTTCGCACGTCGTGATGTGCGTGTCGTATACCCTCTATAGTTGGAACAGTGACTTTGGCTTACTTTGGAAGCTTCATGCCAAGGGGGTGCAGTTTGCACCTTGGGATGTGCGCATCGCACAACGACATCACCCTTTAACAGATTCTTCAATGGCTTTTGCAACTTCATGCGGAGGAGGTGCGGTTGACACCTCGACTTGTGCGTGTCGCACGACCGACGAGTAACGCAAAAACATTGATACATTGAATACATTGTGAATGGGAGAAAGGATGGAGGCAAGGCTAACTCATATGCAACATCCCCAACTAACTATAGAATCTCAAATGGCCTGATACACCTGGGTCTGATCTTGCCCCTCTTCTTGAATTTCATCATGCCTTTTATGGGCAACACTAGAAGGAACATACAATCTCCCACTCTAAACTCCAAATCCTAAAGCCTACAGTTAGCATAACTATTTTTCCTACTTTGTGATGCCCAAATTATATCTTGAATCACCCAAACTCTATCCCATGACTCCCGCAACAAATCAGTACCCCACAGCCTAGCCTCAAATGCTTCGAACAACCCAATAAAAGACCTACACCACCTACCATACAATGCCTCGAATGGAGCCATTTAGATACTTGAATAATATCTGTTATTATAAGCAAACTCTTCTAAGGCTAAGAACTGGTTCCACTAACTTTTGAAATCCATAACATATGTCCAAAACATGTCCTTTATAACTTGAATAGTACATTCGGACTGGCCATCGGTCTAGGGATGAAATGTTATGCTAAGATCAACCTGGGTACCTAACTTCTCCTGAAAATCCCTCCAAAAGTTAGAGGTGAACTAGGTACCTCTATCTGAAATAACAGACACTAACACCCCATAAAGACAAACTATCTCTTTCACATAGATCTGAGCCAACCTTTTGGCACTATAAAAATACTAAATGAGTAGGAAGTGAGCAGATTTGGTCAACTGATCCACAATGACCCAAATGCTATCAAAACCCCAAAAAGTATGCGGCAACCCAATCTTAAAATCCATAGTAATTTGCTCCCACTTCACTCAGGAATGGGTAGCCTCTGAAGCAAACCACTAGGTCTCAAATGCTCGGACTTTACCTACTGATAGTTCAAGCACCGAGATACGAAGTTTGTTATATCTCTCTTCATCCTGCACTACAAGTAATGCTGTCCCACCTCTCTATACATCTTAGTTGCCCCGGGATAAATAGAATATCTTGAATAATAAGCCTTTTGCAATATCAACTGAATCAAGTCACCATCTCTCGGGACACAAATACGACCCTCAAACCTCAAAACACTCTCTGAATCTAAGTGGACTTGGCCTCATAGCTCAACACCTGATCTCAAAGCCACATAGTCAACTATACTCAAATTGTCGCTCATAAATCTACTCCAACAATGTAGATTGTGCCTCAACTAGAGAAATAATTGTAACACCCCAGAAATTGATCCAACTTTTAAACTCAGAAAACTTGCTTAAATTTTGAACTCCCAGGGATCACGAGTCAAGTCCACGAGCCGTGGAAAGTTCCATGAGTCATGAAAATGACTCATGATTCCAGCCCTGCAGACCACCCTTATGTCTGACAACCACGGGCCAGTCTCATGGATTGTGGAAGCTTCCACAGGTCATGGAACTAACCCATGGAACTCAGACAAAGAGTAGTCATTTTCCATGAAACCACGAATTGGTTCCACGACTAATAGAAATTTTTACGAGTCATCCACTTGAGTCATATGAACTCATCTGCTGCCTGAAACTTTGGCTCCGGAACCACGACTCTATTCCATGAGTCGTGGTTAGTTCTACGGTCCATAGAAGGGGCCCGTGGAACCTGAAGCCGAGTTTTAAATCAACTTTTTCTTAATTAAGTCCTAAGGGTATTTCAGCCATTACCGACCCTTTTAACTCCTAAGTGAGGTTGTTTTGACCATTTTTATCATGAATTCTAAACCTATTAGCCTAAGTACCCCCTCATTACCTCATTCATCTCCCAAAAAAGAAAAGAACTCTCTCAAGCTCCAAGTCCAAGTCTCCTAATCTTTTCAATTTCAAGTGGGTTAACTCCAATCAATGTATGTCGGTATTCAACAATGGGTTTCTTTCACCCTTGTGTCCAAAATCCCTAATTTCTATTTTGATTTCATGAACTTTCAAATTATAGGGTTTTTACCCAATTGTTATGGGTTTTACTATAAATTGCCTTCTCATGATTTTATTATGAAATTTATTTAAATTGCATGATTTTGCATGGGTTTTTATGTATGAACTCCTATTTCATGAATTGAAGGCTAATTATGATCAATCCTACATGCATAAAGTGATTTAAGAAAATTGGGCAAATTGATAGCATGATTTCATGGATTTCAAGCAAATGCATGCCTAGTTCCTATATTTTATGAAAGTATATGTTATTATGAAATTGAACTAAGGCCATGCAAGTTTTCAAGTTATGAATTATTATACAAGACAAGACACCCGATGTGCTATCAATGCTCATGAATCATTTTATTCTAAAACCAAGGTTAGTGAGTAGTATGAAGATCCGAGGTATGAACATGTTTATGAACAAGCTTTGACATCTAGATATGTCACATGTATGTGAGCCTCATATTATGTTTTGGGAGTAGTATTTAGCACTGAGCGATGAGAGTTCTAGATAACCCAAGTCCAAAACTACGTTTCCACAGTAGGTTTCCCTCCGTGGCTTATGACAGAATCCTTATGACATGGTTCTAACCTTGGCTGGTTAGTACAACCTTTTTTAGTGTGGTTGCATGACACTGGACTCCATGTAGCTTAGCATGGTTTAAGTCGGTTAAGAGAAACTCCCACATGATTATTTTTAAGCTATGAAGTTATATGATATCATACTTTGAATTTTAACCGTACTTCATGTTTTATGTCTTTTATCTTGATAATCCTCTTATGTTATTTCTTTATGAAAAATTTCACCTTAAGCATGTTTTAAGTATGTTTTTATCATGATCATGCATATCTCTATGAAGAGGTTCACCTTAAGAATGTTTTAAGTATGTTTTATCATGATCATGCATATCTCACATAGTTGGTACATCCTATAGTACTGACGCATATTTTGTGATGCATCCTCTTGATGATGGAGATTCAGGTATTTCCCATCATGCTCGTGGTTAGACGAAGCAGGATATTCAGTCAGTGTTTATGAGTCCTCATTGTTCGAGGGCTAGTTATGACTCTAGTTTGTTTTGACTTCTTATTTTCCAACTTTGCGTTAGCTAGAGTCTTGTCCTAGAAACTTCTTATGTCATGTATAGAGGATTTTCATACATAGACGGTATTCGAGTCTTCTTCGAATCATGTTCTTTTGATTTTATCTTATGGATTGAATTATCTAATTTGTATTATGCTTCTTCTATGCTTAATTAATATACCTGAGTTATGTTATGACCAAGGGTTAGCTCAGGGAACTCGTGGTCCCGGGTCTCGTATTACATCCAGGGGGTAGCTTCAAGGCGTGACAACTTGGTATCAGAGCCTCAGGTTCAAGAGTCCTAGGATGTTTGAAAGGCGCATTGAGTAGAGTCTCCTTCATGTGTATGAAGCGCGTCACACATATGACAGGGAAGCTATAACGTGTCTTAGAAAACTTCACTTGTTTTATGATCATATCATGCTATAGAGCTTAACTCTAATGTTCCGCTAATCCTTACCTTGTACATTTCAGATTATACCCTAACCTGCTACACCTCACCGAGCCGCTCGGAATGTCGCTCCTCCAGTTCCGGCACCCGAGGTCATGAATGAGGAGTTTAGGAATGCCATCCATTTGATAGCCCAGACCTTGGCCGCTAAGTCCAACCAGCTGGCTTCTACCCCCATACACCCTCAAGGTTGGGTAGCGGCTCGAGTTTATGATTTTATCCATATGAACCGCTGGAGTTTTGGGGTTTGAAAGTGAATGAGGATCCACTAAACTTTATTGATGAAGTGAAGAAAATCTTTGATGTGATGCATGTGGTTGGGGTTGATTGTGTTGAGTTGGCATCTTATCAACTCAAGGATGTGGCTCATATCTGGTTCACGCAATGGAAGGAAACTTGAGCTAGGGACGTGGTCCCGACTTGGGAGTGTTTCGAGAGAGCTTTCCTCGACCGGTTCTTTCCTCGAGAGTTAAGGCAAGCAAAGACCGAGAAGTTTGTGAACTTGAGACAGGGATCTATGACTGTTCAGGAGTACAGTTTGAGGGTCACTCAGTTATCTAGGTATGCTCCCTATGGTAGTGGACCCGCATGATCAGTTGAGTAAGTTTATCTATGGGGTTTCAGATTTGGTGAAAAAGGAGTGTAGGTCTACTATGATGTTGAGTGATATGAACATTTCTACACTCACGACCCATGCTCACCAGATCGAGGGATACAGGCTTAGGGAGATGGCTAGGGAGGACAAGAGGGCTAGATCTGAGGCTTCAGGTTTTTGTCATCAGAGGTCCAGTAGCGGACATCGCTCCTCGTTCTAGAAGAAGTCATCAAGACCCGTTCATTCTTCTGCTAGTGCTCCTATCCAAGCATAGAAGCCACGTCATGATCAAACTGGTAGAGGATCTAGTTCCTATTCACAATTTCAGGGGAGTGTTGCTAAGGGGTCTTCCCACCCTATTTGCAGTAAGTGTGGGAAGACTCACATGGGAGAGTGTCATTTCACCACAGGTGCATTCTTTAGATATGGACAGGTTGGACACATGACTAGAGACTGCCCTTCAGCTAAGAAGGGGCAGGGAGGTAGTACGGCTTAGTCTGCTCTAGCAGCCCTAGGAGGTCGACCAGCCCAGCAGGGCACAACTTCTAGTTTTTTTGGTCAGCGCCAGAACAACCATTATGCTATGTCCTCTCGTCAGGACCAGGAGGGTTCCCCAGATGTTGTTACTGGTATGTTGAAAGTCTTCTCTTTTGATATGTATGCTTTATTGGACCCCGGTGCCTCCTTATCTTTTGTGACCCCTTATATAGCATACAAATTCGAAGTATGTCCTGAATTGCTTTTAGAACCCTTTTGTGTTTCTACTCCTATTGGTGAGTCAGTCTTAGCCAAAAGAATCTATGAAATTGCCCTATTTCAGTCCTTCATAGAGTCACTTCAGCGGATTTAGTAGAGTTGGAGATGACAGATTTTGATGTTATTCTTGGTATTGATTGGCTACATGTTTTTTATGCTTCTGTTGATTTTCATACTCGGGTTGTCAGTTTCAAATTTTTAAATGAACCGTCTTAGAATGGCGGCAAGGTAGTCCCCCATCCTCAAAAGGTTGTTTCATATCTTATCTTAAGGATAGAAAGATAATTTCAAAGGGGTATGTTTATCATAGAGTTCGGGTTATGGACACGGAGTCCAAAACCCCATCCCTTCAGTCTGTTCCCGATGTGAATGAATTCCCAGAAGTGTTCCTCGAGGATTTACCTGGAGTCCCTCCCGAGAGGGAAATCGACTTTGGGATAGATCTTCTTCCATATATGAATCCTATCTCTATCCCTCCCTATAGAATAGCCCCTGCAGAACTTAAGGAGTTAAAGGATCAGTTGAAGGATCTTCTTGATAAGGGTTTCATCAGGCCTAGCATTTCTCCATGGGGTGCTCCAATCTTATTCGTGTGAAAGAAATATGGTTCCCTTAGAATATGTATTGACTACCGCCACATGAACAAGGCCACAATCAAGAATAACTATCCCATTCCTAGGATTGATGACTTGTTCGATCATCTTCAAGGTGCTAGTTTCTTCTCCAAGATCGACCTTAGAACCGGTTATCATCAGCTTCGTGTTAGAGAGTGTGATATTCCGAAAACAGCCTTCAGGACTCAGTATGGTCATTATGAATTTATTGTTATGTCTTTTGGTCTAACAAATGCTCCTGCAGCTTTTATGGGATTTGATGAACCGCGTGTTCAAGCTGTACCTGGATATGTTTGTGATTATTTCCATTGATGATATCCTCATCTACTCTCGGAGTGAGGAGGAGAACATGGACTATTTGAGAGTTGTGTTGTAAACTCTCAAGAACCGAGAGTTATTTTCTAAGTTTAGCAAGTGTGAGTTTTGGATGCAGTCTATTGGTTTTCTGGGTCATATTGTGACTAAGGATGGTATTCGAGTTGATTCTCAAAAGATAGAGGCAGTAAAGAACTGGCCTAGACCCACTTCCCCATATAATATTAGAAGCTTTTTGGGTTTGGCTAGTTACTATAGGAGGTTTGTGGAAGGATTTTCTTCCATTGCTTCCCCTTTGACCCATTGACTCAGAAGAAGGTAAAATTTCAGTGGTTTGATTTGTGTGAGAAGAACTTTCAGGAAATAAAGACTAGATTGACCACAGCTCCAGTGTTAGCTCTACCCAAGGGTCTAGATGATTTTGTTGTGTATTGTGATGCTTCTAGGATTGGTTTGGGTTGTGTTTTGATGCAACGTGGTAAGGTGATTGCTTATGCCTCTAGACAGCTTAAGACGTATGATAAGAACTACCCTACTCATGATCTTGAGTTAGCAGTCGTGGTCTTTGCTTTGAAGATTTAGAGACATTACTTATATGGGGTGCATGTGGATGTATTCAACGATCATAAGAGTATTCAATATGTGTTCACTCAGAAGGAATTGAATTTGCGACAAAGGAGATGGCTTGAGTTCCTTAAAGATTATGAGATGAGTGTGATTTACCATCCAGGTAAGGCAAACGTTGTGATGGATGCACTTAGTAGATTGTCGATGGGTAGTGTGTCTTCAGTCGAAGAAGGAAAGAAAGAACTGGTTAACGAGTTTCATAGGTTAGCTCGGTTGGGAATTTGCCTTATGGACTCGACATAAGGTGGTGTTATTATTCAGAATGGTTCTGAATCATCCTTGGTAGCATAAGTGAGGGCAAAGTAAGACAGTGATCCCATTCTACTTCATCTTAAGGGTGCAGTCCATCAGCAAAGGGTTGAGGTTTTCTCCCAAGGGGGAAATGGTGTACTTCTTTATCAGGGTCGACTATGTGTGCCAGATGTAGATGGGTTGCGCCAGCAGATTTTGACTGACGCTCATAGTTCCAGATATTCTATTCACCCCTGTGCCACCAAGATATACTGTGATCTACGGGAAGTTTATTGGTGGAATGGTATGCAGAGGGACATAGCCGGTTTTATGGCTAAGTGTCCCAACTATCAGCAAGTGAAGGTAGAGCACCAGCGACCAGGTGGCATGATTCAGGATATTGACCTTCCCACTTGGAAATGGGAAGCGATCAATATGGACTTCATTACAGGTTTGCCTCATACTCAAAGGCAACATGATTCAATTTGGGTGATTATCGATCGGATGACTAAATCATCCCATTTCTTAGCTGTTAAGACTATGGATTTAGTGGACGATTATGCCAGACTCTACATCTGGCAGATAGTTTGATTGCATGGAGTTCCTTTGTCCATCATTTCAGATAGGGGTACTCAGTTTACTTCTCAGTTTTGGAGATCATTTCAGAGAGGTCTTGGTACTCAGGTAAAGCTTAGTACAACTTTTTACCCTCAGACAGACGGCAAGGCAGAGCGTACTATTTAGACTTTGGAGGATATGTTGAGAGCTTGTGTGATTGATTTCAAAGGTGATTGGGATGATCACTTATCTCTTATCGAGTTTGCCTACAACAACATCTGTCACTCTAGCATCCAAATGGCTCTGTATGAGGAACTTTATGGTCGGAGGTGTAGATCTCATATTGGTTGGTTTTAGGTAGGTGAGGCAGCTTTGATTGGCCCAAATTCGGTGCATGAGACCATGGAGAAGGTTCAGCTTATTAGGGAGAGGTTGAAGACCGCTTAGAGTCGACAGAAATCATACGCAGATGTGAGGAGAAGGGAATTAGAATTTGAAGTTGATGATTGGGTTTTTCTAAAGGTGTCACCCATGAATGGTGTGATGAAATTTGGAAACAAACGTAAGCTTAGTACCCATTTTGTAGGTCCTTATCGGATTCTGAGGAAGGTTGGTAAGGTTGCTTATGAGTTGGATTTTCCATCAGATTTGGAAGCAGTTCATCAAGTTTTCCGTGTTTCCTTATTGAAGAAGTGTGTTGGTGATCTGACCTTGATTGTTCCTTTGGAGGATATAGGTGTGAAGGATAGTCTCACCTATGAGGAAGTCCCTATAGAAATCCTTGATCGTCAGATTCAGAGGTTGAGAAACAAAGAAGTCGCTTCGGTAAAAGTTCTTTGGAGAAATCAACTTGTTGAAGGAGCTACTTGCGAAGCGAAATCAGCCATGAAAGCCAAGTATCCTCATCTCTTTCCTTCTGATTCTGGTCCAGCTTGAGGTAATAGTTTCATCCTTAGTATGTTCCTTCGATCTTATTCCATTAGTTACTCTCATGATCCTAGCATGCATTCATGTTTTCGAAGTTGATTTAACCATGTTTTAAGTTGAAAAGTTCAGTTTTCATGTTTATTCCTTAATTTCCATGTTTTGTTGTTGGTTGGGTTGTTTTCTCTTTAGTTTCCTTTTCTAAGTCTTCATTCGAGGATGAATGATCCCAAGGGGGAGATATTGTAATACCCCAGAAATTGATCCAGCTTTTAAACTCAGAAAAGTTACTGAAATTTTGAACTCCCAGGGATCACGAGTCAAGTCCACGAGCCGTGGAAAGTTCCACGAGTTGTGGAAAGGACTCGTGATTCCAGCCCTACAGACCACCCTCAGGTCTGAGAACCACGGGTCAGTCTCACGGTTCGTGGAAGCTTCCATGGGTTATGGAACCAACCCGTGGAACTCAGACAGAGAGTAGTCATTTTCCCTGAAACCACAAATTGGTTCCATGACTCATAGAAGTTTCTACGGGTCTTCCTGTTGAGTCGTAGGAACTCATATGCAGCTTGAAACTTTGTCTCAGGAACCACGACTCCAGTCCATGACCCGTAGTTAGTTCTACGGTCCTTGGAAGGGACCCGTGGAATATGAACCCGAGTTTTAAATCAGCTTTTTCTTAATCAAGTCCCAAGGGTATTTCAGCCATTACCCACCCTTTTAACTCCTAAATGAGGTCGTTTTGACAATTTTTAGCATGAATTATAAACCTGTTAGCCTATGTCCCTCCTCATTACCTCATTCATCTCCCAAAAAGGAAAAGAAATCTCTCAAAATCAAGGTCTCAAGCTTCAAGTCCAATTCTCCTAATCTTTTCAATTTCAAGTGGGTTAACTCCAATCAAAGTATGTGGGTATTCCACAATGGGTTTATTTCACACTTGTGTCCAAAACCCCTAATTTCTATTTTGATTTCATGAACTTTCAAATTAGGGTTTTACCCAATTATTATGGGTTTTACTACAAATTGCCTTCTCATGATTTTAATATGAAATTTCTTTAAATTGCATGATTTTGCATGGGTTTTTACATATGAACTCCTATTTCATGAATTAAAGGCTAATTATGGTAAATCCTACATGCATGAAGTGATTTAAGAAAATTGGGCAAATTGATAGCATGATTTCATGGATTTCAAGCAAATGCATGCCTAGTTCCTATATTTATGAAAGTATATGTTATTATGAAATTGAAATAAGGCCATGCAAGTTTTCAAGTTATGAATTATTATGCAAGACAAGACACCCGATGTGCTATCAATGCTCATGAATCATTTTTTACTAAAACCAAGGTTCGTGAGTAGTATGAAGATCGGGGGTATGAATATGTTTATGAACAATCTTTGACATCTAGATATATCACATGTATGTGAGCCTCATGTTATGTTTTGGGAGCAGTATTCAGCACCGAGCAATGAGGGTTCTAGATAACACAGGTTCAAAACTACGTTGCCACCGTAGGTTGCCCTCTGTGGCTTATGACATGATCGTTATGACATGGTTCTAACCTTGGCCTGTTAGGACAACCTTTTTCAGTGTGGGTGCATGATACGGGACACCATGTAGCTCAGCATGGTTTATATCAGTTAAGAGAAACTCCCATATGATTATTTTCAAGCTTTGAAGTTATATGATATCATACTTTGAATTTTAACCGTACTTCATGTTTTATGTCTTATATCTTGATAATCCTCTTATGTTATTTCTTTATGAAAAAGTTCACCTTAAGCATGTTTTAATTTTATTTTATCATGATCATGCATATCCAACATATTCAGCACATTTTATAGTAATGACTCATATTTTTCCCTGCATCCTCTTGATGATGCAGATTCAGGTGTTTCCATCAGGCTCGTGGCTATATGAAGCCGGATATTCAGTCAGTGTTGGTGAGTCCTCATTGTTCGAGGGCTAGTTATGACTCTAGTTTCTTTTGACTACTTATTTTTGTACTTTGAGTTAGATGGGGTCTTGTCCTAGCAACTCCTTATGTCATGTATAGAGGGTTTTCAAACATAGACGGTATTCGGGTCTTCTTCGAATCATGTTCTTTTTATTTTATCTTATGGATTGAGTTATCTAATTCGTATTATGCTTCCGCTATGCTTAATTGATATACCTTAGTTATGCTATCCCCAAGGGTTAGCTCGGGGCACTCGTCATCCCGGGTCCCATGTTACCGCCTTCTGGTTCAAGGCATCTACTACCATATTTGCCTTGCCTGGATTATACAAAATAGAGATATCGTATTCCTTCAGCAACTCAAGTCACCTACGGTTCCTTGAATTAAGATTCTTTTGGCTCAGAATGTATTTTAGGGTACAATGGTCGGTGAATTTCTCTTAGTGAACACCATAAAGGTAATGCCTCTTGTTGACACCCAATTTTTACCCTCCACATTATGAATTAATCTTGAGACTTGTTGAATTTTAAATATTTTTTGAAATAATTGTCTTGTAAAAAGGGGTAAATCATTTTCAAATCAGCTTTATAATAGTTTTGAGTAACAATTTATATTTTTCATATTTAAATATGTGAAAATTCTATAAGTTTACTGAAAGAACTATTTTAGAGCTTAGTGTCATATAAAAGGTTCTTTTAAAAGATTAAACACTTGATTTTTCTCCAAGTTATTTCAAATGAGAAATTAATTGAATAAATTAATTTCATAATTGTTAATGAGGTAATTAAGTGTTAAATTCAAAAATTATTTCAATTTTTTTAAGTTAAATGATCTCAAGAATTGATTGTAATTAGTTCTTCTATATTCCAATGCTAACCTAATTCCTTAAATCATTTAAATTCTAGCCGAATTTCATCAATTTATTCATAATTTGGCTACCTCCTTAAACCTAAAGTGGCCACATTTTTGCAAATGTGGCCAAACTTTAAACACCCTTATAACCCCTTCTATGATCAGCCATTTGGGCCAACCCATTCCCACAACCCACCTCCGGCCCACTTCCATTTCCCTCTAATCTCCTGACCTGCCCCGGCCCAACACCTCTCACCCTAATCCACCCTTATACACCCCTTTCTCTTTTCTCTTACTCTGACAAAAACCAAACACCCCTTTAGCTTCATCTTCTTCTTTTTCTCTCAACAGCTCACCTATCAAACCATAACACCGCTTCTTATCCCCCCGTCTTCTTCACGTCTTACGCATCTCACTCTATGTTGTACGAGCAATGTGCCTCGTACAACACATCAACTCCACTAGTACAACGTTTCCTTCTCCCTCTTCGGCGTTTCTCAAATGACAACTCAAAACCCCAATGTTCACAGCTTCAAATTCGCTTAACCTTCGTTAAAATTCCCAAACGTCATCCTTAGCTCCATCAAAAATCGAGCTGGCAAACTAGAATGTTCTAGAAATCACCTAGGTGTTGATTTCTCCATTAAACCCGTGAAAATCGGTACGCGTTTGTACCATTTCTTGATGATTCAACCTCGTCCATTGAAGGAATTTGAATTTCCTTCAACCAAAATCCCTGAAATGCCCTCTGGTTCCCCCCCCCCCCATTTTCACCCAAAATTCCCTATAAATACCCCTCCCCCTAGCTGCATGAAAAAATATTGATTTTGGGGAAATATTGGGGGTTCTGGAGAATCGTTTCTCTAACCTCACATAACCAGTCAGCTTTGGGAAGAAAAAGCACTAAAAATTTGAGTTCTAAAGGATTGGGTATTAGTCTGGTGGTGGTAAGCTCTTCCGGTGAAGTTCTAAGCCCGAGTTGCTGCCCTAAAAAAGGTGAATCCCTTAACCTCCTCCTTTACTGTTTTTGTTGTTTTCATTTTTGCTTTTATAATGTTTAAACCTTGGTGAAATCTGGTTCTGGTCTCGTTTGTTAGTATCAAAGATATGTGCTTAAATGTTAGACTAATATTATGATTTCGAGTAGCAATCTTGTGTTAGAAGTGTGGTCTTTTACTAATTTTGTTTAATTTATTAAAACAGTGAGTAAGAGCATAAATTTGAGCCTAGATTGTTGTTAAATGATGTTAAATCTTTCTGGCTTTGTTCATAAAAATGTTTGGTTTTGATCCTTGTTTGTTCCCCAACCCCTCTTCTTAATCATGTTCTTATTGCTTACCAACTTTGCCTAAATTGATATTTCGTATATGTATTGATTAAGTGTTGATATGTTTTGCTCATGGCTGTTTGTGATGATTTTTAAACTTGTTTTCCCTTCCCCTGTATAAACCCCTTGATTTCATTAGCCTGTGTTCGATTTATATGATGATTAAATGCCAGAAACTTGAGCATGAATTTGTTGCTAGAATTTAAGGCTGATATTGTTCATGAAAAGCTTAGTCTTTCTCTTTGTTGAACCGGTTTTCTCCTCTTTACTTTCTTAAATATGTATGAACTGTTAGCCTTACTCTCCTATACTTAGGGTGATGCTTAGGTTAGTTTTAAACCTTGATTGTCTATGGTTTAGTTGGTTCTTAAGTACACTGTGATGTATATATATATATTTGAGTACAAATTTTCATATTTATTAATTGATTTGAGCATGTTTAACCCCTACCCTATTTACCCTTAGATTTGAACTTGCTTTTAAATGGTTTTTCTTCCTTTCCCTACTGTTTCTTGCTATGTGGTATAAGTCTAAATGTTTGAACTGTAAGTATCATTTAGGATGATGTCTGGGTCATCTTTGAGTCCTGATTTCTTCTCATAAGTTTTGTTGGTTTGATTAAGTATAGCATGAGCACATGTTGCCTATTGGTTTGTTTATGAAAAATGTTCAAACCCCCTCCTTGCTTCCCTTTGTTTAAAAGTAATCATGATTTTCCTCTTCCCTTTCCCTTTTCACTGTTTTGCTAATGCTGAAATGACTAAATGATGCATATGAAATAGTTAGGTTTTGTTGTTATCTTCTTATGTTTGAATTGGTGTCTAGTAATGCTTGTAGAACATTGTGACCTATTAAAGCTTCAAGACTACTATGTTTCTTTGTTTGCTATATGAAGATGTTATAGGTTTTTAGACCTGTTCAACTCTCATCCCATTTTCCTTATTTTTTATCTGTTACCCTGTTCCTTTCCCCCTTCTCTTGAAATGATTTTAGCATACTAGACGGTTGTTGTGTGATTAGAATTAGTTTAGGTCTAAGGTTTTAAGAATCTTAACTCCATGTTTGTTGTGTGTGTTAGTTCTGTCATGGAATAGAACTAGAGGTGAGGCATGCCTCCTTGTGACATGTTCCTCACCCTTGTAGGTTCCTCTGATTCATCTTCATCAAGATGACCACTTCCCTATTTTCTTTACATGTTACCTGTATGGACCATGAGATAATTTCGGCCTATATCATGTTAATAGCTTTCCCATATACTTCTCCTTTGTTTTCTTGAGTGATTTATTATTAGTTGTACTGAGTAATCAATGTTAAAAATGCTTGTTCATATCGCTTGACGTGTCTATAACTGTTATGTGATTTCCAGATTAGGTTCTTAAATTAGTCTTTTGTTCAAATTATATGGAATCTGCTCTATATGTTTAAATGTAAGTATTGAAAAATGTTGAATATGTGCCTTATCCCTATGTGATACCACTTCCGTGCATCTAAGAATACATGTCTTGTTTGAACCACTCCCTACCTCCTCATTGATTTTCTAGAAAATGGTTAATCCATATGAATGTTTTGAAATGGTTAAGTTTCATAAAACATATGTCTTAAGTGATAAAATTAGTGATTTTATTGTATAAATGTCCTTGTTTTATATGCTTTAACTTGGTATAAATACCTGCGCATTGGTCTATATTTTTGTTTGAATTATTTTCTTTGTTTAATTTAGTTAAGACACGTACTAATCTTCATTTATTTTACTCTTTCTATGTATGAAATTCGGTGGAGTCCAATTGAACTCCCAAAATTCTCCTGCATCTTCTAGTTGGGCTTAGCCCAATATTATTTGATGTTCCAGCAAGAATAAGCCCAAAAGGGCTAAAACATCAGAGGTAGCAGCAACAACGGTGGAGCAAAATGGGCCACGCCCAAAAGAAATGATCCGCATCAAAAAAAGTCCAAAATGGACTAAATAAATAAATTTGGGCCAAAGCCCATAAGATTCAGCAGCAGCAGTAGCCCAAAGGACTAAAAGATGAAAAGTGGACTAAGTCCAAAGTGAAAACGGCGGTGGTCCTAAAGAGGGCCCACACACTAGTATTAGAATAGGATTAACATATTTTAATTATGTCTTCTTGTTACTTAGTTGATTAGTTTGATTGTATAATTGGACTAACTTTGCAAAACTTAGTTAAATTATCCCCAAAACGAATCAAACTTTCTGATAATTACTGTTTCATTTACTCAATTTGTTTAATTTCAACTCATTTCTTTTCGTGAGTATAAAAAATGGACCGCTTTTTATTGTCTTTTATAAAACAACCTTTTTTCATAATTATCCTCTAAAATCAATCTTCTTTATAAAAACAAGATGTTTTATAAACCAATCCCGTTTTCAAAAGTTAGTCAACAAGTTAGTTTTTAAAACAAGCCCGGGCAACCGCGAGTTAGCGGATACTCTTGGTGCCTTAACACCCTTCCAAGAGTATTAACTTGAACCCTTACCCTTAATCTCTTAATTTTAAAGTATTTATCTGTTTTGGGATCTCAAAATTTCTTATAAGTTTTTTCTTGGTTTTTACTTTATTAAAACTAAGTGGCGAGTCTTGCTTTTAATTGAAAACGCTTCGGAAACTTTAATTAGATTTTCAAAACGAACCTTTCAACAAACAAAGCCATGTTTTTCCGTCCTTTCCCGAAAAGGATCAAAACAAAAATGGTGACTCTGTTGGGGATAATTCAACTAGGTTCTAACCTTATTGTTTGAAACTAACTTGTTTGACTAACTATTCGGAAATTGTAATAATTGTAACTTTATTGATTTCCTTAAATTGCTTACTTTTTCTGCGATTATAACTATTCATGGCATTTTCCGCCTCTCTTGGCAAAGCATTAGAATGCATTAGGGGTAAAAAGGCGATTACGCAAATCTTTGCGGTCGTTATTCACAAAACACACAATTTTTGAAACAGACGAGTGAGGTAGTTGGCCCGCGGTCGGTTAAAGATCACTTGTTATTTCAAGCTTGGGTTGTCCACCTGGGTTCCAGGTCAATTTTGAAACCTATTCTTGAAACTCAGGATAGAGCGAAACCAAATCCTAAAAATAGGCATTAGCCTAGGATTTCTTAATATCCAAGGGATATTAATTCCATTAGTAAACCACCAAAACATGTCAACGGATTTCCGACCCAATGAAAGAGCATCCAACTACGTGTTGTTAGAAAGACATATGTGTTGTAACCGGACTATTGTCCTGGGGTGGGGCCTAACAGGTTATTCTGTTTTGTAGGATGTCATAATTCCTCAAGTTTGACATGGTAAAAGAGGCGCCTCTCCTCCTCCAAATGTGGTGGATGAATCTCGGTCCTAACCGTCAGAGGACAGTCCGTCAATAAAAAGGAAGAAGATCGATGCACTATAGCAGGGTTGACTCAGGAACTCGAAGATATGAAAATGGGAATAGCACAACTTGATTCAAAAGGGACCAGGAAAGCCATAGAGGCCGGGGCATTACCTATGCATAAACAAGTGGTGAAACTCCAGGGCGACATGTGGTTTAGCCAATTCGAGCTTAAGAGCATTGCCAGAGCATCCAAGAGGAGCAGGACCGAGGAACGACCTTCCACGTCATATCTTTAGTATCTTCGCCCCTGCGTGGGTTTTATTTCCATATATGTCTTTACTTTACCTAAATTCGCCCCTGCGTGGGCATGACTTTTGTGCAAATATCCTTTCCCCTAAAATGTATCCCCCTTTTAGCTAGCATTTGTATCCCTTTAAAAAAGGGAAGTTTTCCATATATATATACATGCTATTTTAGGGGACAATAGAATGGTTCAGATACGTCACATACGTCTTTCAAACTCGCTAGGTCTAACCTTGGCATAAAAGGGTCACACAGTTAGGACGCGATATTAGCATGATATTATTGTGATATAAACTATTTTATGTGCTATGTGTGTTGCTTGAATCAAGGAAAAATTGGTCCGCTCCATGCTTAAATTTTCTAGAACACCGTAGGCAAAATTATAAGCCCACTATGTAAAGTTCGACCAAAATACTCCAAGTCTTCCAAGTTTCTCCGAAAATCCTAAAGCCTTCTAAAAACTTCCTAAAAAATCTCAGTTCTTTCAGGAAAGGTTGAAATGGAGGCCATGATATCGAGACTTGTCGCCACTTTTGGGTCAATTTGGAATACCTCATTGACATGGGAAAAATCGAGCTGGAGTTTCCCCCTTATGATCCTTGAAAAAAAAAATCGAGAAGAGTCTAGCAGATCCCATCATCCAGAGCTGAAAGTAGCAAAAGTAGCAGAGTTTTAGCTTTCAGTTTCTTTGTTTTTATTTTTGATGTCGTCTTTTAATTTCCCCTTGTATTTAGAATAGTGGATGAAATGAAATAACACAACTTATATATCATAAATTCGAATTACGTAGGGCCTGAATTCTCCTTCATGAGATACGTAGGCAGCCTTCAATGCCCGGCCCAGGTCTTAAAGAAATTGTCATTTCTACACATCGATGAAGACGATGACGAGGTCAGAAGAACAATAAGCAGAGATGTTACAAGATCAACAAAATCAACCTTTCATGACAAAACCTATTAATCCCAAATCAACGGAAAAAATCCTGTCCTTTGAAACAATTGAGTCAAAACCACCTGTGGACCAATTTGCCTTGACAAAAAGCAACGTTTATGTGTTTAAAGTAATTTCTCGCCATATATCTTGTATTATTTTTCACTAACAAAAAACTAACATAGCGTCTTTTGAGTTGTTTTTCATTTCAATAGATAAAAGAAACCAGTTTGTGTTGACAAAAATTGGTTGAACACTCTTTGTTCACTCGCTCGAAAGCACACCTAAATCCGTCCTCTGACCCTCGCTTGTCTGCAGAAAGAATGACTGATAGTGAGGAAGAAAATGCCCTGGCTATAAGAGACAGCGTCATCGCTGAACAGAATGAAATGATCGCAGAGCTTGCAAAGAAATTATAAAAGATGCAGGAAGAAGTGCAAAAGGCAAAAGACATGGCTAGCTTGGTAATCTCTGCCAATACTCCTACTTTGGGTGATTCTCAGGCCCCTCCTCAAAACCCTCCACTCAATTTTCCGCAAACTGGAAATCAACCAAAAGACATCCCCTCCTCTTCCATTCCCAGGCCTTCAAACAAACCTGTCCAAAATAAACCCTCCCTTGTCAGGTCCCTGTACCAGACCCATACTCCCTCTGTTCAACATACTAACCAGAACAACAATCCAGGTGCCTATTTCACACAAAACCCTCCAAACCTCCAGAACACTCCACAAAACACCTACAACTCCTAAAACAACCATCATAATGCCACCAACATAGTTAACCCACATAATTTTACCCCCACATACCCAAATACTATTCCACATGTCCAGCCCCCGCCCGCGCAGAACATACCTCTCGCTTTCTATGCCATAACAGAACCATACCCCATCCTCACGGAAAACCCTGAGATAGATCATTATAAAGAGAAAGAAAGAGAGCTGAAGGCTATGGAAATGAAATGCGACCTCGATATGGCACAAATAAGAGAAGAAGTGGCCCAGATTCGAGAGTTATGGAGTTTGCCTTATGAGAAAGGCTACGACTATGATGATCTTTGCATTCACCCTGAGATGAACCTGCCAGAAGGTTTCAAAATTCCAAAATTTGAAATCTTCAATGGTGTTGGGAGTCTCGAAGCCCATCTAAGGAGTTACTGTGATCAGATGGTCGGTGCTCGAAGAAATGACACCCTGCTAATGAGACTCTTTAGCTAAAGTCTGAATGGAGAGGCATTGGAATGGTTCGCCTCCTAAGAATTGAAGAAGTAGTTCAAGTGGAGCGATCTCGCCATAGATTTCGCCCAGAGATTCGCATATAACGTCGAAGTCATCCCAGATCAATATTCCCTGGGATGCATCAGGCAAAATTCAAATGAAGATTTCAGAGAATATACTTACCGGTGGAGAAAAGAGGCCGCGAGAGTCTGGCCTCCTATGACCGAAAAAGAAATAAGCGCGGTGTTTATGCACACTCGGGAGTCGAAAGTTTATGAAAAGATGATATCGACGGTAAAGGCCCAGTTCGCCGACTTAGTTAAAATCGGAGAGATTGTGGAAGAAGGGCTCCGTAGTGGCAAAATCGCCAAAACCCCGGTTTCTTCAGGACCTACCAGACCCCCAAAGAAAAAGAGAGAGGAGGTATCTTCGGTATCTTTCAATCCTAGTCCAAAACCACATAAACCCTTCGGAGCTGGTTACAAGAAGCCACTTGTTCCAACAACCCCTCCTCCAGT
This sequence comes from Jaltomata sinuosa, assembly GCA_003996215.1. Lineage (NCBI taxonomy): Eukaryota > Viridiplantae > Streptophyta > Magnoliopsida > Solanales > Solanaceae > Jaltomata > Jaltomata sinuosa. Next base: position 52,354 of record QJPP01004180.1, read on the forward strand.
TCCACAAAACCCTCAACCAATCTTCTATACTCAGCCAATCTACCAAACTCCCATGCCAAATGTGCAGCCCATCCACCAAACTCCAGTCCCAAATATACAATCCACCTACCAAGGACCTCCCCAGAATTTTCCAATATACCAAAGAGCTCCTGAAAACCAGAATAACCACCAAGTTCCTCCTCCCGCTACCCCCAGTCTCCCTCAATGAAATTTTAAAAAGAAAGTTCCTCAAACTTTCACTCAATTAGCCGAGACCCGAACTCAGTTATATGAAAGACTGAAGGCCGCTGGATTAGTTTAGCCCATTCAGTATAAACCAGGTAACGTCAACTCTCCTTTCTACAAAGCTGATCGGTATTGTGCTTATCACTCTGGAGGCGCCGGACATGGCACAGAGGATTGCATCAATCTAAAACACAAGATTCAAGATTTGATCGATCAGAAGGTAGTCACCTTACAGACAGCACCGCCAAATGTTAATAACAACCCACTTCCAAATCACGGAAGAGCCACTGTAAACATGATCGAAATAGAGAAAGAATAGTTCGCAAGCAAGTCTATAGTGTAGGCGAGCCCCAGAAAGCCTGAGGAACTAGAAAGGTCTGTAGCTGCTTTGAGCATCGCGGAGAAGACAGAATTTGCAATGTTGGTGCTGGCTGAAAAAGAGTTCGTAATTAAAGCCGCCGCAACTCACCGCATGACAAGATCTGGGAGAAGTTATGTTCTTGATAATCTGGCATATGATGCTCATAAGAAGAGTATGCAGAAAAGGCTAATAACTGAAGGCGAAGCAAAAGAGTTTTGGAGAAGAAAGAAGCCAAAAGATTACTTGATTGTGAAGCACTTGGGAAAGACCCCGTCTCAAATTTCTATTTGGGAATTGCTCATGAGTTCCCTGTACCACAGACAGGCATTACTCAATTATCTAAATGAAGCTTACGTGCCCATGGGTACCAGTACAGAAAACTTGACTGCCATGGTAAGCCATGTCCTAGGAAGCCACCGCATCTGTTTCAGCAATGATGAGTTGCCTTTTGAAGGCGTCACACACAACAAGGCTCTACATATCACTATTCAGAGTCAAGAAAAGGTTGTGAATAGGGTACTGATCGATGACGGATCAGGATTCAACATTTGTCCATTGTCAACACTGACACAGTTGGAATACGATTTGGGAAAGATCTGTCAAAGCAGAGTCAATGTAAGGTCGTTCGATGGAGGACAGAGAGATACCCTTGGAGAAGTCAACCTAGACATACAGATAGGACCTGCTGAATTTCGAACATAGTTACAGGTCATGGATATTACCTCTAGTTACAATTTGCTTTTGGGACGGCCATGGATCCACAAAGCTGGGGTTGTGTCATCAACCTTGAACAAAATGGTGAAGTTCTTTTGGGAAGGGCACGAAGTGGTAATCCATAGATAGGGAAGCCACCTGAGTCGCCCAAACGGCTGTGTCCCTACAATCGAAGAGGTCCCGAGAGGGAGTGACTTCTACACGGTGGAAATTATGAATGCCACAGAAGAGGACCTGGCTCCTCAAATTCCTATGCCTCCCATTTACAAGATGCTTGCGACCACAATGCTGAGGTGTGGTTATGAACCAGGCTCGGGGCTAGGAAGGAACTCTAATAGTTGGATCAAACCATTAAGTATCCCTTGACAGTTGAGCAAGCACAGATTGGGGTATGTGATCTAAGAAGGTGAAGCCAGCAACAAAGAAAAGAAGAGGTCAAGACTGCACAAGCCTTTTCCTCATTTGTATCAATCATTCCCGGTACGCGTCAGTCCCCCAAGCGATAGGTTGGAGGATAGAATAGGGGATCTGTTTGAGGAGTGTGATAATATCGAGGAAGAAGCTCCCAAAGCAACCACAATCAGGAACCTCAAACCCGGCGAGGAGTTTCAAAACTGGGTCGCCACTCCCTTTGCTACTCTCCACTCGGCTGGGTAAACAAAGACTTTGTTTTACAAAATTCGGCGACAGTCCGGATGAGGCTCCATGACCCGCCCTTTATGGTTTAAATTTCCTCGTATTATTTACTTCTTTCTAAAATGCATGAACCTACATTCATGTAGGTTGTAGCCATAGTTTGTAAATATTTCCGAATTGCAAATAAAAGCCTCCTTATTTTGAAAATATTTGTCGTTTAAAGATTTATTTTTATTTGCTTATTATTATCTAACCCATTATGTTTTGGTTTCAGTAATAATAAGTTAAAACCTACCATTGTCATGTCATGTCAAGGGCTTAATGAACAAACTGAGCTAGGTGATGATGATTTCGAGGAATATGATGAAGAAACTATGGTTCTCGAAGACTTGACAGAGGAATTAAAAGACTTTTAGAACCGAGAAAAGCCTAATCTAGAGGAAACTGAGACGGTCAATCTAGGAGACGACCAAGAAGTCAAAGAAACCAAAATCAGTGTCCATTTGACAGAAACACAGAAAAGAGAACTTATCATATTGCTCCAAGAATACATCGACATATTTGTTTGGGCCTACAGCGATATGCCAGGGCTAAGCACAGACATAGTCTCCCACAAGCTGCCTATTAATCCAGAGTTTGATCCCATCAAGCAGAAGAATCAAAAGTTCAAGCCAGATCTAAGTCTGAAGATCAAGAAAGAAGTTACCAAACAAATTCAGTCTGGAGTGGTAGGGGTTACAAAGTATCCGACCTGGTTGGCCAATATCGTCCCAGTTCCTAAGAAAGATGGGAAGGTTAGAATCTGTGTTGATTATCGAGACCTGAACAGGGCTAGTCCCAAAGACAACTTCCCATTGCCTAATATCCATATCCTTATCTATAATTGCGTGAAGCACGAAATGCAGTCATTTATGGATTGTTTTGCTGGATACCATAAGATCTTACTGGATGAAGAAGATGCAGAGAAAATAGCCTTTATCACCCCCTTGGGTATGTACCATTACCGAGTGATGCCATTTGGTCTCAAAAATGCTGGTGCTACTTATATGCGATCCATGACAACTATTTTCCATGACATGATTCATAAGGAGATCGAGGTATACGTGGATGACGTGATTGTAAAATCCCGTGAGAGTTCGTATCACTTGACCCATTTTAGGAAGTTTTTTGATCACCTGCGAAAATACAACCTAAAGCTGAATCCTGCAAAGTGTGCTTCGGGGTGCCAGCTGGCAAATTATTGAGTTTTATAGTCAGTAGAAGGGGTATCGAGCTTGACCCTTCAAAGATAAAATCAATTCAGGAGTTGCCTCCCCCGAAGACCAAGAAAAAGGTCATGAGTTTCCTGGGAAGGTTATTTCTGAACCAATTTTCAAGTTATTCAAGAAAGATGCGCCGACTGGTTGGACCAAGGAGTGCCAACAAGCTTTTGATCGTATCAAGGACTACTTGTCCAGTCCTCCGATATTGGTTCCTCAAAGAAAAGGGAGCCCATTATTGTTGTATCTATCGGTTTTAGAAAATGCCTTTGGATGCATCCTGGGACAACATAATGAAACCAGAAAGAAAGAACGAGTTTATTATCTGAGTAAAAAGTTCACTCCGTGCGAGGCTCGTTATACTTTGTTAGAAAAGACTTGTTGTGCTTTGACTTGGGTCGCTCATAAGTTGAGACAGTATTTGTCATCCTATAGGACATATCTCATTTCCAGAATGGACCCCCTGAAGTACATATTCCAAAAGGCCATGCCTACGGGGAAATTGGCCAAATGGCAAATGTTGCTATGTTAGTTCGACATCATATATGCGACTCAAAAAGCAATCAAGGGACAGGCCTTAGCAGATCATTTAGTAGAAAATCTGGTTGATGAAGATTATGAACTGCTCTAAACTTACTTCACCGATGAAGAGATTCTGTTCGTAGGTGAGGATATTGCTGACTCATACCTCGGTTGGAGATTGTTCTTCGACGGAGCGGCCAACTTCAAAGGTTCAGGCATTGGAGCAGTCTTGGTATCAGAAACTTGTCAGCACTATCCGGTGATAGCCAAACTCTATTTCCCGTACACTAACAACATGGCCAAGTACGAAGCTTGTATTCTCGGTATCCAACTAGCTATTGATATGAATGTTCGAGAACTTTTGGTCACAGGTGATTCCAATTTGCTAATTCACCAAGTTCAAGGTGAATGGGCTGTGAAGAACCCCAAGATCGTGTCGTATGTGAAGATGGTTCAAAGTTTGTGCAAGAGATTCAGGACGATTGAATTTAAGCATACACCAAGGACTCAGAATGAGTTTGCTGATGACTTGGACACCATATCCTCCATGATTCAACATCCCGATCAGAATTATATCAATTCGTTGATAATAGGTCTCAAAGAACAACCTTCGCACTGTGCGCAAGTCGAAGTAGAACAAGACGAAAAACCATGGTATTATGATATCAAGAGGTATCTAGAAGTTGGAGTTTTTCTCGAATATATGACCGCCAACCAAAAGAAAACCATTCGTCGAATGGCCAACAACTTTTTCCTAAATGGAGAAATCCTGTATAGGAGGACTCCGAACCTTGGATTCTTAAGATGCCTTGATTCAGTTGAAGCCACAAGACTATTGGAAGAGGTACACGCTGGAGTGCATGGTCCCCACATGAATGGGTTCACCCTAGCCAAGAAGATTTTGCGAACCGGATACTTTTGGATGACCATGGAAAATGACTGTAGCAAGTTCGTACAAAAATGTCACAAGTGCCAGATCCATGGAGATTTGATTCGAGTACCACCTAGCGATCTTCATGCAATGAGTGCACCTTGGCCTTTTATAGCCTGGGGCATGGATGTCATTGATCCCGTCGAGCCATCTGCCTTGAATGGACACAGATTCATTTTGGTAGCTATTGATTACTTCACCAAGTGGATAGAAGCTATTTCTTACAAGTCTGTGACCAAGAAGGTTGTAGCTGATTTTGTTAAAAACAACCTAATCTGTGGATTTGGGATCCCCGAGTCAATTATTACCGACAACGGAACAAATTTGAACAGCCACTTGATGAAAGAAATATGTGATCAATTCAAGATCACTCACCATAATTCAACCGCATACCCACCACAAATGAATGGAGCTGTGGAAGCCACCAACAAGAATATCAAGAAGATCTTGAGAAAAATGGTCGACTATCACTGATCTTGGCACGAGATGTTGCCTTATGCTTTATTAGGATATCGGACGACCATCGGGACTTTGACCGGGGCAACCTCTTATATATTGGTGTATGGGTCGGAAGCAGTGATACCTGCGGAAGTTGAAATATCATCTCTTAGGATCATTCAAGAAACCGGACTGAACAATGAGGAATGGGCTCTTGCCCATCACGAGCAACTCATGTTGATTGATGATAAAAGGATGAGTGTCTTATGCCATGGTCAGTTGTACCAGCAAAGAATGATTCGTGCATTCAACAAAAGAGTTAGAGATCGCATGTTTGTAGTAGGACAACTGGTTCTCAAGCGCATTTTTCCCCACTAGGAGGAATACAAAGGAAAGTTTGCACCTAATTGGCAAGGGACGTATGTCATCCAGAAAGTATTATCCGGAGGAGCTCTGATCCTATTCGAAATGGATGGTCCGGTGTGGACCAAACCAATCTATTACGATGCTGTGAAGCGATACTTTGTTTAGGGATAGTTTTCCTTTAATTTCATTTCCCTGTAATCGCATTCCCTGATTGTAATAATTTTATGCTTTTAATATCTTAAAACATCCCTATCCTCTTGTACGAACTATGTTTGACCTGAATTCTCAAGAATGAGATACGTAGGAGGCCTTTGTCGGCCTCGGTCATCCCTTTAATTATTTCCAATAATCTTCCACTATAAGTATGGGAACTACGTTTGACCTGATTACTACCTAAACGGGATACGTAGGCGCCACAACGGTTCAATCATATCACCCCAGGAAATAAAAACTGGGGCAGAATTTTTTAGAAAGGAATCTCAAAAATTCAGAAGATGAAGGTCGTTGCCAACAAGACAAGAGGATGCTTGTAGATAAGCAAATGCCACAATGGTTCATCTGTATCGCCCAGGAAATGGAAATTGGGGCAGAATTTTTGAGAAAGGAATCTCAAAAATTCAGAAGACGAAGAGCATTAGACTCTGAAGAGTTCCCTTGCAAGAATGCAGAGTATGCCAAAGAGCAACCAAAGCAAATACCAAGAAAGAATCTCACGATCCCCACAGAGTCTCAACTCTCTTGCCGGAAGGAATAAAATCCGCTAAGAAACCTTTAACTGGGGCAGAAATTTTGAGAAGGATCCCAAAATTTCTGCCAAGCTTCATTCAAGAGTTCAACATTAAGCTCCGAGGAATTCCCCAGCACCGAGAGATCAGAGTTTACTTCAAAGAAATCCCCAGTCCTATATGGATTAATCCCCAGCTGTGATAGATTTCTTGAAAATCATCTTTCAAGTTCCCTAGCTAGGACGACGAAGGACCTATGTAGTCCGCCAGCAGTATGTCAGAAATGTCAAGACCTCGAGTAAAGGACGTTCGTTGAACTAGTACATGACATGACAGGCAGAGACATTTCCAAATCATCTCCTTTTTAAACCCTTTGATTTCCAAAGAACTTGATTGAAAAATATTTACGAAGATTAGTTTTACTCCTTTAATGTGATTTTTTCTTATGTCTACCTTGGTCTGGCGAGAGTCGAGGGTGACAAGTACCCAAGATTGGAAAGCATACAGAGAAGACAGAACCAGGAGCAGAAGATCGAAGGAGGTCAACACAGGCCAGTTTTGAAAAAACTAACAATTTTTCTGTGGATGCAGGTTGTCCCCAAAAGTTTTTCAGAAAGTGGTCCGGCGTTATCCAATACGTTCAAAGAAATGCAACAAGACCAGATGCTTTAAAATTTGGTGAGAAAATCCCAAAACAGCAGGAAGAGGCCAAAGAGGCAAAAGCCCCTAAAGCGAACAAATTTTTTGGTAGTTCACATAAGCTACCAGATAAAGAGAACCTGACAACATTCTTAAGTCCCCAAAAGGGATCAGGACATCTCGGTCAGCTTCAAAATTGGGGGCACCAAACAAAGAGCAACAACACTCCCCACCAATGCCTAGCAAGACAGGGATCACCCCGAACAAACAATGTTCAAAAAATGGTATTCATGGATGTTCCTAAAAGCAGGTACGACCATTTTGCTCACATTTTTAAAGTTAGTTTGATCAACTTCATAGACGCTGTCTTTAAAGTCTTTCAAATCTTGATTGTAGTCGCTGATAAAAGTGACACTGTGTCTGCTAACCATTTGCCTTGAGTGCAGATACCCACAAAGGAGTCAACATTAAGACCAAAGGTGATGTTTTCATGACTTCCCTATGGGACATTGGATCATGCTACATGGCATTGCATTTTGCATTCACGTTGCATCATGTTGCATGGCATCGCATTTTTGCATTCACATTTGGATCATGTTGCATTGCATCACATTGCACCATATTGCATCACCTGGCATAGCATTGTGTCCCATCATATTATGACATATCTCATTGCATCATATTATATTATGTTGCATCGTATTGTATGGCATCATATCGCAGGAGCATGCCAAGAGGGCCATTCATATTTGCATGTCGAGAGGGCCATGCCGAGAGGGTCATTCATATTTTCATGTCAAGACGACCATGACAAGAGGTTCATTCATATTTCCATGTCAAGAGGACCATGCCAAGAGGGCCATTCATATTTTCATGCCGAGAGGGCCATGTCAAGAGGACCATGCCGAGAGGGCCATTCATATTTCCATGTAAAGAGGACCATGCCGAGAAGGCCATTCATATTTGCATGTCAAGAAGACCATCATCATCATATATCATAGACACACATCCCCTGCGAAGATTATATCCCTATGCCAGCTGGCTTCAAAGAGGATGACATTCATTAGGCGTCCCCAAGTCGCACTAGCTGCGCAGGATCGACCTCAGCATGCTTATATCCGAAATTACTTGAGACAAAAGGGTCTGACATTAAGGATAACATTATCATTATCCTAATTCAATATGCCAAATCTGGCATGCAACATGCTTATATCCGAAATTACTTGAGGCAAAAGAGTCTGACATTGAGGATATAATTATCATTTATTATGCCAAGTCTGGCATCCAGCATATTTATGTCCCATATTGCGTAAGGCAGAGGAGTCTGACATCAAGGATATTTTATGCACCTTTATTCGAAAGCATCAATCATCGGAAGATGTTGTTATATACCACTTATCATTAAGGTTCAAAGCATATTATCTGACGGATATTTGTAAGTCGTCTTTGCCCAAATCGGACAATAAATCAAATTTTCCAACATTTGAAGGTCAAAATTCGTCTATAAGTCACAACGATATCCGAAATCGGATAGTATGCAAGATTGCCCGAAACTTGACAGAACTAAGAGTTGTCTGTAAGACGCAATTATATTTCAAACCAGATAGTGTGCAAGATCACCTGAAGATTGACAGTTCAAAGGTAACGCGTAAGTCGCAATGATATCCAAAATTGGATAAAGTGCAAGACTACCAAAAATGGATGGTCCAAGGGTTTTCTATAAGCCGCGACATATCCACGTTGATATTGTGCAGGATTACCCAAAGGCTAATAATTCGAGGGAAATCTGTAAGTCATGTCATGTCTAAGATCGGATAAAAGTGCAGGATTACCCAAAAACTGGCAATTCGAAGGATATCTGTAAGCCGCCTCTATCCAAAGTCGTATAATGTACAAGATTACTTGAAAGCTAGCAAATTAAAGGCGTTTGTAAGCCGCCTCTATCCAAAGTTGGATGATGTGATAGATTACCCAAATCCTGACAATCCAAGGATTGTCTATTAATCATGTTGATGCGGAAGATACGCGAGATCTACCCCAAAGACATGCAAAAGACCACCGCCAAAAGTGTCACGACCCGATTTCTCGGTCATGATGGCACCTACAACCCCCGGTAGGTGAACCAATCCCCGTAGCCCAGGACAGTTAGTAATGGGCCATTATCTAACAAATAAGAGAACAAGACGCAGAGAACAGATAAAAGGACTATAAATATATACATATGCCGAAACCAAACAAAACCCCAAGACCTGGTATCATAGTATAGAGCCAAAACTACATACATGGAGTGCAAACGATCCCAAATAATATATACAAATGTCTTTGAATGGTAATAGAGTACATGAAGCAAAAGATAAACTAAAGCTAAGCTCTGATCGCCAAGAGCTCACCCTCAGTCTGAAGTAGTCCCCAACAAATCTCCAAGCATGAATCACAGCGATCTAACGGCGATGGCCCACGCTAGGATCTGCACCCAAAGATGCAACGGGGTAGGGGTGAGCACCAAATGTGAAGCATAAGGTACCCAGTAGGTATCATAGGCCGACTGGGCACATATAAGATAAAAGCGTAGTAATAAACAGAATAGAAGCAAGCAGTCACAGAAGTCAACGAAAGGTACACAGGAACTAGCCTAGAGGGAAATCAACAGAACCACATGTGAGGCCAGTAAGCAGAATATACACACCATAGGCACAGGTGAAAGTAAGAAATAATGCACCTGGGGTCCTTGCAACAACAGTGTATACAAAATATGTTTACGAAATGGACGGTATACCGGTAACCTCAAGTGTAAGAAGAAGAGAGAAAGAGTAATGATAGGTATGCTAAGAGACATAATCAAACTCAACTAATCATATCAATCTCAAATCCAGAAGCTAACAGTCTAGCAGTAACCAATCTCATACTTATCGATAATAGAGAACAATTCTGTAAGTAAATAGCAGAAGTCTACCTATAGTCCCCCGGCCGCCCATACAACCGAGGAACACAAATAAGTGAAAACAAACCCTCCGGCATCCCATACTACCGGAGCGTACAATCAACAAACAACAAACAAGGGTGGAGCCTCAAACAATGAATGATATGATGCATGAAGATCTCAAGTGAAATGGTATCTCCGTATGTACCTCCTCCGGCGCCGATCCGGCCCAGCAGGTAGGTTCCATGGAAGGACACTGCCTGTATACCTCTACTCCACCGTATACCCCTCCTCCGGCACACGCATCTCGTAGCCCCTGGCCCGGATGTCAAGGTCCATGGAGGTCCCAGACCCCATACTAAAACTCAGTATCAAAACATGTCATCCGGAAGCAAGTCCGGTATCAAGATAGAGACCCAGTCTTGAATATGCATGCCCAGACCCTGTCCAGGACTAAAGTAGTAGGAAAATATCTCAAAAACCCCTCCAAGGGTGCCCGGGAATAACCAGGTCTAAACAGTAAAAAGTCATCTCAGGTGCTCGATCCGATCGAGGCTAAAAATCATCTCAAGTAACAAGAAAACTCAACTAGCACCCCGGCCCTGCCGAGTCTAGCGATAATCGTAAAACTGATGATTTTAAACATAATTTTACTTTCTTGCCCAAAAATATTCACAAGTTAAATCAAACCATTTCCAAATTATTTCCATCAAAAACGGCCTCCCCGGGCCATGCAAGGTTTAGAAAATAGTGCTGGTAGGCCCGAACCCAAAACCATAGTAAAACATGGCTAAAACCTCTTTATATGCATGGAAATGGTATGATCACACACAATAGCTGCCCAGCAGCTCACAATCAACCTATCGACCCTGCACAGGCCCACAGCTACTCAGCAAGCATAACCAGCCTAGAAGGATAATTCTATGCCCGGGACTCGCGAACATTCCCAAAATCCCACCTTCTATGTTCCAGAGTCAACAAGGCCTCACAGGACCGCAAGGGTAAATAAAATATATCGGCAAACACTACAAGCAACGGAGGAACAAAAGTAGGCGGACATGAATAAAGCGGTCGAGGTCTGTGGTACCAACCTAATAAACCAACCCAAGGATTCCCTTTAATACAATTTTATTCTATATATGCAGAGTCTAGGGAAAATAAACCGTAACCTACCTGTCATCCGATGACAAGCTTGAACCTCTCCGAAAAATCCCCAACACGAAATCAAACTCGAACTCAGGCTTGAATAACTTAACGTAGATAATTGATTATCAAATATTGCATCAAAATCCTTTGTTTCGTTAATGTGAAAGTACAAAAACTTATCTTGTGCAAATGTTAGTAGAAGAACTTGTAGAAAAGTTGGTTGCCAATTGATGAGCAAATGGATAACTGCAATTACAAACATATTCTGCTAAGCATTGACCAAAATGCTTACTACACCTTAATTAAAATGTCCAAATTGACATGTGGCAGCCCCTTATTATTGAGAGATTGTTGTACTCTCTCCTCCACTTCCACGTGGAGGTGGAGGTGGCAACCAATTACATCCCGTTAAGTATATACTCGGGTATTGCATAAATTCGTAGTATAATAAATATAATTTTTGAATTTACCGTAATCATTAGAAAATTATTTGGAATAAAACCTACTATATTATAATAATAAATTTCAACATAACTAAATTTACTATCTCCGTAAAAATATTACAATGTATAAAAACCTTATAAAATAAATACATATACACTTATATCGTAACAAAAATATTTTTCATAAACCTTTAAAATATTTTGAAAAGGTAATAATAATATAATTTTTACCAAATTCAACTTTTAAAGAAAATATTTTCAATTACACGCGCGATGCTAATAAAATTCTTAAGCTTAGGTTCGTAATTCACCAACGCACGATTTTGATACTCAAGAATTCTCTCGGGATCCTCCCTGATGTTTTATCACTGTTTCAGAACTGAAATGGCGTTTTAAAACGTGAAGTTGAGACTTAAATCGAGTTTAACCCGACCCGGTTCGCGACCCGGTTCGCAACCCATTTTCTGCCAGACAGTCCGCGGTAAAACAGTCATAACTTTTTACTCCGAGATCAGTTGGACGTGAGGTTTTGTGAGTTGGAAACTAGACTCGTAGAACTTCGATTTGGTATTTCGGGGGACTTCTAACTCTTTATATATTGGGAGAAAAGCCTAGAGACATTTTACCCAAAGTCCAGGAAATTTGTTAAAGATCTTACGATTACTTTTGCCGACTTGCTTGGCTTCAAAACTTATCATGCGGCCAAACAAATGGACCCGGCACCAAAATACCGGTACCGACAAGCCTTAAATGACTTGGGTCCGCTACAACAAGCTCTAATGGCATAAGGAAAACGTGTATGTGGAAATGACCGGAAGGGTCATTACATCATCCACTACTAAAAAGGACTTTCGTCCTCGAAAGTCAAGGTCAAGGGGGTACCTGAAGGCTCAAACAGCTGTGGATACTGGGCCCGCATATCTCTCTCGGTCTCCCAGGTAGCCTCCTCGACTGGACGGTGCCTCCACTGAACCTTAACAAACGGGATCTCTCAAGACCTCAATCTCCTGACATTTCTGGCCAAAATAGCTGTCGGCTCCTCAACAAAGGCTAAACCCTCACCCAACTGAACTGAATCCCACTGTAACACATGAGACTCATCTGGGACATACCGACGCAACATCGAAACATGAAATACAGGATGTATAGCTGAAAACATCGTAGGCAAGGCTAGCTGATAGGCAACACTATCAACCCTCTGAAGAATCTCAAACGGCCCAATGTACCTGGGGCTAAGCTTGCCCCGCCTACCAAATCTCATCACGCCCTTCATGGGCGATACATGGAGAAACACCAAGTCACCGACACTATACTCCAAGGCACGAAGCCTACGATCAGCATAACTCTTCTGCCTGCTCTGAGCTTCCCGAAGTCTGTCCTGAATCACTCGGACTCGGTCTAAGGAATCTCGAAGCAAATCTGTGCTCTGTGGCCTAGAACTAAAACCATCAAACCAACCTACCGGTGATCTGCAACGCCTGCCATACAAAGCCTCAAAAGGTGCCATGCCGATACTCGAATGGAAGCTGTTATTGTAAGCAAACTCTTCCAAGGGAACAAACTGATCCCAAGAACCTCCAAAGTCTAGAACACAGGCCCGAAGCATGTCCTCCAGAATCCTAATGGTCCTCTCGGATTGGCCATCTGTCTGAGGGTGGAAAGCGGTACTAAGATGAACCTCTGTACCCAAATCTCGTTGAATAGCCCTCCAGAACTGAGATGTGAACTGAGTGTCGCGGTCTGAAATGATAGAAGCTGGGACCTCGTACAACCGAACAATCTCACGAAGGTAGATCTGAGCTAACCTCTCTGCCCCATAAGAAGTCTAAACCGGCAATAAATGTGCTGACTTGGTTAGACTATCAACAATCACCCACATGGAATCAAACCTCTGAGAAGTACGAGGTAAACCAACAACGAAGTCCATAGTAATCCCTTCCCACTTCCACTCAGGAATGGGAAGTCGCTGCATCAAACCACCAGGTCTCATGTGCTCGAACTTAACCTGCTGACAGTCCAAGCACCGAGATACAAACTCCGCTATATCCCGCTTCATACCACTCCACCAGTAAAGCTGCCTCAAGTCTCTATACATCTTTGATGTGCCAGGGTGAATGGAGTATCTAGTACAATGTGCCTCGTGAAGTATCAACTGCATCAAATCACTAATCCTCGGAACACAAAGGCGACTATCGAACCTCAGAACCCCATCCAAAATCTAGAGTAACCTGGCTGGTCTCACCCTGAACAACCCGATCACGAAGGTCACACAACTGCTGATCCTCAAACTGACGGCTCTGAATCTGATCAATCAAAGTAGAACGAACCTCAACACTGGCGAGAACTCTGCTAGGATCCGACAAGTCAAGCCTAACCAAACGGTTAGCCAAGGACTGGATGTCCAAGGCCAATGGTCGCTCTGAAACTGAAAGAGAAGCTAGGCTACCCATACTCACTGCCTTCCGGCTCAAGGCATCCGCTACCATGTTTGCCTTGCCCGGATGATACAGAATAGTGAAGTCATAGTCCTTCAGTAACTCGACCCATCTCCTTTGTCTCGAGTTCAACTCTCGCTGACTCGTGATATACTAAAGACTACGGTGATCGGTGAAGATCTCACAGTGAACTCCATATAGGTAATGCCTCCAGATCTTGAGAGCGAAAACTACCGCCGCCAACTCTAAGTCATGAGTGGGGTAGTTGCGCTAGTGAACCTTTAGTTGCCTCGACGCATATGCTATTACTTGACCCTGCTGCATCAACACACAACCAAGACCAACCCCATAAGCATCACAATACACGGAGAAGCTCTGACCCTCAACCGGGAAAGTCAAAACTGGAGCTGAAGTCAATAAGGCCTTAAGCCTCTGGAAGCTATCCTCACACTGATCCGACCACTGAAATGGGATATCCTTCCTAGTCAGCATAGTCAAGGGTGCTGCTATGGAAGAAAATCCGCTCAACGAACGTCTGTATAACCTGCTAACTAATAAAGGCGAGACACTCAGTTAACAGTAGTAGGTCTAGCCAGCTCACAAACGCTGAAATCTTTCCAGGATCAACCCTAATCCCATCCTTAGACACCACGTGCCCTAGGAATGCAACTGACTCAAGCCAAAACTCGCACTTTGAGAACTTGGCATAAAGCTGATGATCTCTCAAAGTCTGGAGTATAACCCTCAAGTGCTGCTCATGCTCATCTCTACTACGCGAGTATACTAAGATGTCGTCTATAAAAACTATCACAAATGAGTCCAAATACGGGCCAAGAACCATGTGCATCAAGTTCATAAAAGCTGCGGGGGCATTAGTCAACCCAAAAGACATCACCAGGAACTCATAATGGCCATAACGTGTCCTGAATGCTGTCTTAAGGATGTCCTCCGCCCTAATCCTCAACTGATGGTAGCCGGACCTCAAATCAATCTTCGAAAACACGAGTTCTGAACCCTGAAGCTGGTCAAGACAATCATCAATCCTCGGCATCGGATACCTATTCTTTACTGTCACCCTATTCAGCTGTCGATAATCAATACACATGCGCATCGACCCATCCTTCTTCTTCACGAAGAGAACAGGAGCACCCCAAGGCGACACGCTAGGTCTAATAAACCCCTTAGCTAACAGATCCTGGAGCTGCTCCTTAAGCTCCCTCAACTCAGCAGGAGCCATACGGTAAGGAGAAATAGAAATAGGCCTAGTGCCCGGCTCTAACTCAATAGCAAAATCAATATCTCTCTCAGGTGGAAGGCCTGGCAGGTCGGTAGGAAAAACATCGAGGAAGTCTCTAACCACAGGAACAGACTCAGGAGAAGTGGGGTCAGCACTAACATCTCAGACATATGCTAGATAAGCTAAACACCCACGGGAAATCAACTTCCTAGCTCGAAGACAAGAGATGATCCCAGATGGTGCATGGCTAATAGAACCCTGCCACACAACAGGGGATACACCGGGCACAGCTATGGTAATGGTCTTGGCATAACAATCCAAAACCACACGGTGAGGGGATAACCAGTCCATGCCCAGTATCACATCAAAATCTAGCATATCAAGAATCATAAAATCACCCCAAGTCTCTGAATCACCAATAGATAACATACAGGATCTCACAATCCGATCCACTACTAAAGAATCTCCTACTGGGGTCAAAACAAAAACAGGAACAGATAATGGCTCACTAGCCAACCCCAAACAAGGCACAAAGTAGGCAGATACATATGAACAAGCGGATCCAGGATCAAATAAAGCCATAGCAGACTGATGGCACACAGAAATCGTACCTGTAATCACAGCATCTGAGGCCTCTGCCTCTGGTCTCCTAGGGACCGCGTAAAACTGATGACGACCTCCTCCTGCCCGACCGCCATCCCTACCACCTGCTCTGCCATGTGGAGCACCACCTCTACTCTAACGACCAATCCCTCTAGCCGGAGGCTAAACTGCTCGTAAAGGCTCGGCCAACTGAACTGCACTCTGCTGAGGGAAATCTCTAGCAAAATGACCAATCGCACCACAAGTAAAACAAGCCCCTGATGGCCTACTCAGTCGAGATGAACCAGCAGATCCCGTATGACCACCACGACCTGATGCCCCAGAAATTGTACCCCTCAAAGACTGGCCGCTATAGCCCTGATGGCTGCTCTGACCCTGCTCGAACTGGGTACTACCGAAAGTCTGAAGGGAAGCCTGAACCGGTCGGCTGGACTGACCCTGGTACTGCTGTGGCTGATAACTCCGGCTCCACTGGCCAGGACCTCTACCGCCATATTTGGAACCACTATAGACACCCTGATATCGAGGCCTCTTATCTCTGGGCCACTGATCATGTCGTTGTAAGTCCTCCACAGTGCGGGCATAGTCTACAATAGCCTGGAATGACCGACCACTGGCAATCAATATCTCAGTTGGTTGCCTGATCTCTGGCCTCAAACCCCATACAAATCTGTAAATCCTATCTGCCTCGGTAGGAATGATCATAGCTCCGAACGGTGCTAGCTGATGAAAACGGGTCTCATACTCCGAGAAAGTCGTAGACCCCTGCACAAGGTGGGTAAACTGCTCCCTGCGACGCTCACTATCACTCTGAGGTAGGAACTTGGCCATAAAGGCCTCATAAAACTCAGACCAGGTCAAAGGAGGTGACGATGGTGGTCTACAAGCAACCTGGGCCCTCCACCATAACTTCACTGGGCCCTCCAACTGAT
>QJPP01004181.1:0-69290 GCA_003996215.1 Jaltomata sinuosa
TTATGATCATTTAGCCTTATTTCTCTAAATGCATCCAAAAAAATGGTAGAAATAGGTGAATTAATGGTGGAAAAGCCCGGGAAAGGGTGGAATGATCATAGTTTGGCTTGAGGAATGGGGATTTTGTATAATTCGGATATTTTAGTCCAGTTAATTGATTGTAGTTATTGCATGTTTATTTTTAGACCAAGAACAAGCAAGAACTTTGGAAAACGAGAAGGCTCTGGTTCAATAGAGCTATCGAGTAATTCAAGGTAGGTGATGGTTACTGATTCCCAATATGCATTATGTGTTCATGTACCATTATTTAGTACTGTATGAGTTGCATGCTTAGGAAATGAAATGTGAATGTCTAATTGTCTGGTTATCAGTCTTGTGAAATGAACTTGTTTGTTGCTTGTTGGTTTACAAGTATATTTTGTTCATTGTTTGTGATTGATTGGACTTGGTGTGACATTCTATTGGCTCGGGTACCATGTGTAGTACAGAAATACTAACGATTGGCTCGGGTACCACGCCTGGTACGAGAATACTAATGGTTGGCTCGGGTACCATGCCTGATATGGGTTGTTTTAAATGCATTGTTGTGTTCTTTTGATTGTTCCATGATTGGACCGGGTTGTATTTCTTGACTATGATTATTGCATATGGTCTATGACAGGTCGGGTGATTATATCTAATTATGAGGTTGGTCTTAGTGTAGGCCGGGATTGCATGTCTAACACTTAGGTGATGTTAGAGAGATCCTTGGTGGGTCCGGGCTATGTAAAAAGAGTATATGTTGTTGTCTTTGAGTGTGGTCAATGGTGGCTATTTGGTTCATGTGTTAATAAGCTAAGGATGAGACTTGTAGTCTAGTTATATTGTTGGCTTGTTTACGTATTTTCTGTACCTTACTATGTTTTGGTTTATTGTTCATATTCTGTTTATTGGAGCTGACCGATGATCCTACGAGTACATGGTGTTTGTATACTGATTCTGCACTTGCTTTTCTTTTGTGAGTACAGGCAATCTTCCGGCGGCTGACACGTGACCTCACCTGTAGTCCCGGCATTTTCAGATCTCAAGGGTGAGCTACTTCGGTTTAGCTACCTTGTTGTCTTCTTTTAAGTTAAAGCCTAATTATTTTGGGCTTAAACTCTCTCTAGTTTTGTTTAGGGTTGCATCCCCATATTCTAGACGATTAGTAGTATGTTTTGGTACGGTGACTTTCAAGTTCTAGGGAGGATTTTTCTGCAGAATTTATGATAATAGTGCTTGAGATATTAAATTGCTAGTTTATTTTTTTGCACACTGGTTTTGAGCTGTTAGAATGGTTAAGTTCTGGGTCGATGATGGTTCACTTGCCTGGGGGTTTGGGTGGGTGCCACTCACTGCGGGTTGGGTCGTGACAATTTTCCAATAGATGTATAAATACCATAATTTTTTTTGAAGAGTTGCATTTGAATTTAAACAGAAATACATTTATATTTATACACAAATACATTAGTAACATACATATAAAATTGTAAACATATTCAAATACATTTATATTTACAAATAAATACATTTATAATAGGTCTATAAAGAAAAATACATTTAAATACATTTTGTATTTAAGCATTTATTTTTCAGGTACATTTGTATTTTTTAACATATACACATTTGTACTTGTATATAAACTTTCATTTCTTGAAACTTTAATATGTATATTGGCTACACAATAGTTAGAACTTTAATAATAAACTTGAACATGCTTATTGAACATACAAATTGTTGAACATTAACATATTTATTTTTGCAACACAGATTTGCAAAAATACAAATTGAATCATAGAGTCAATTATTGAACATACAAAATCAAAATAATTACTGAAATATAAAAGATAGAATGTATCCAAATCCATAGAATGTTTAAGATGAACATAAGAACATTAGATATCAATCATCTATTCAGCTCGAGGTCCATTTCTACACGAACGCATATTGTGTCCTTTAAATCCACAATTACTATATGAATTTTTGCTTTTCTTCCCAAACAACTCCCTCGCTATTTTTTCACGGTCCATTTTTGGAGGCTCTTCAGGAGGTCTCTTGTATATTGATGGTAGCACTACCTCTTGTTGTATTTCTTCAGGTATGATCCAGTCATCTTTGCCCGGTAAGGGATGTATTGAAACATCATATGTCTTCAAAAATGTCTTAGGCTTATTCAAGTCTGAGCAATATTCATCTGATTGAAAAATCTTCTTTTTCAATATAGCCCAAGCATGTGCACATGGTATTTCATCCATCTGAAGCCTCACACAAGTACAAGTTTTATTGTGAAGGCAAATTATGAAATGCCTATCTCCATCATGTACCGTGTGGACATAATCAGTGGCTGGTACAACCTGTATTGCCCATTAATAAATGCTTAGAATAGAAATACATAGCTTATACATTAACAAATACAATAAGAAAAATAGATAAATACAAATACATATAGACCAATTTCTCATAATGCTGCAATAACTAAAATTGAAACTTACCGTCATACGTGCACTTTTTGCCTCATTTTCTTTAAGAATGTCTTGAAATTTACCCCCAAATGGTGTGAATGTGCATGTTTATTTCTATCAGTTCTTGCAATTTTATTTTCCAAAAAACAACCTAGCCTGCTTTAGAAAAGCATATATAGGCAGCTCTCTTGCTGACAAAAGTGCAAAAATTTATCAATTCGGAAAAGTTTAATTTCATGCTCAAGACCCTATTAACTGGTGCATACAACCTACTCCACTTTTCGTTCCCTGACAACTCTAAATACTCCTTTACTCTGATATCAACATTCTCCACCCTTTCCATCAGTTTGTCAAATTCGATCTTCATATATGCTTTGGCCATCGTATAAAATACCTCTGACAATACCTTATGAGATTTTCTATATCTCTTTTAAAAATTATTCCAAAGATGTCACATGTATGCGTAATGGGAACTCTTCCTGTAAACACCTGAGAAACAGCCTTTATGATGCTCTCATTCCTATCTAATACAACACACATGTTCTCTCTTTTGCCATATGCTTATTTGAACTGTGTAAAGAACCAAGTTCAAGAGGCATCATTCTTTGAGTCAACAACACCGTACGCTAGAGGGAAAATATGCCTTGCAAATATAAATACATATAATATATTAGCAGACTTGTACATGCGATAAATTTAAAATTTATACATAATAGTTTCACCTACTCCATCCATAGTGCTTGCTGGCACAAATGTACCATTGTATGTTCCTCTCAGATGACTCCCATCAACCACCACAATCAGTATACAATGTTCAAACCCTTTAATGAAAGCATTAAGCTATATAAATAGATACAAAAATTCATTTTTAGAAGTTTTTTTCATTCTTATGTGCGAACCAAGGTACGTAGAGTCCAACATATATAAGTATCCTAGTAATTTATTGTATGAGGAAGCCGGTTTCCCCCTTAGAGACCCTAAATCTCTTTCCTTAGTTGTAACGACCATTTTTGTCAGTATGGGTGAGCTAAATATAAAATAAATCGAGTGAGAAAACTTTCGGGTTGGGGAGTTAAAAAGTATAGTCTAGGTTAGGCTCGGATAAAATCTGAGCAAGGTAAAGTCTAGGAAAATTTGAGAAAGGATTGGATAAAATATTTAACTTTGAGCTAGATTTTCTATTAGCTAAGGTGTTAAGGAGTTCGTAGAACTTTTTGGAAGTGAATTAGGGTGAGTAAAACTCCTGATATCAAACTTGACGTAAAAGAGTTGGTTTGGAACATCAAGGTTTGAAGGTATGTTGTGAAATGGGCAAAACTAGAAGGATTCCCAAGTTTCTTTCCTGTGTCAGCCACTATAGCAGGTGATACGCTGTTACGATAATGCCGTTATAGCAGAGAAATTCTCGCTATAGCGGGAGTCAAGGGTGGTCATCTTTGTAATAGCAGGCGACTTCTGCTATGACAGTGCCGCTATAGTGGGATTGTACTGCTATAGCGGTATAAGTCATTGTAATTGTAGAAACTTCCCAAAAAACATTCATTATATCTCAAGAACATTTTGGGGAAGGGCAGAGCTGATTTGGCAAATTTCCATCAGTTTTCCACCAAGATTCTTTGTAAAGGTAAGTAATTTATTCCCCTAATCTAGTACTTCGATTTTTATACCTTAGAATCGATAGTTATGGGCCTTGGGGAGGGTTTGACTTGACTTAAGATGGAAAATCTAGTGTAACAAGGATTGTTGGGTGTAGAAACCTTAGGTTTTGTTTATAAACTGTTTATTCATGATTATATTACCGTAATTCGCTAGTGTAACCATAAAATTGATAGTTCTAGGTGAATTATTGATGGAAAAACCATGGATTGGGTGGAATGATCATGATATTGTCCTGGGGTTTGGGATTAAGATATAATCCGGGGATATTTAGGCTATTTGGGGTTGATTTTGTGTTTATGCTATTATTTTTAGACTAAGATCAAGCTAAAGCATCACGAAAGGGGAAGGCTCAGGTCCAGTAGAGCATTCGGGCTTGATTCGAGGTAGGTGATGGTTGAATTGTTTTCCAATTACATTATGCATGCATGTTAACTATTACATTAGTATGGCCTGTACATTACATGTTTTAGGGAATAAGGTAATGAATGTTAATGATGTCTGATTGTCAATCTCATGTAATGAACTTGTCTTAAATACTTGTTGGTTTTAGAAGTATGGGTTGTTTTATTGTGGTTGTGATTGTTGTGATGTCTGTGACTTTTGGTTGGTTTGGGTACCACGCGTGGCACAGTTTATTGGTTGGCTCGGGTACCACGCCTGTTGATAAGTTGATAATCTACTAACTTATTGAGCCTTTATTCATGAATTATTGCCATATTTTGATGAGAATTAGAGGTACTTATTGGCTTTATTGATGTAAATGCAGGTATTCTTTGTCAAGTGAAGAAAGTAAAAGAATTGAACCCAAAGAGCTTAAAAAGAATTTAAAGTATGAAGGTGATCGAAAAGGGGAAGAAACTGTCAAAAGGTGCGACTGACATGCGATCTGCAAAGACATACCTGTGTTTTGTAGGTTCCATCACACAAGGAAGATTAGCAACTGCCTGAGCAGCTACCAATATGCGAGCCGCACACTGCAACATGCGATCACACCTTCCCGCGCACCTTATATCGCACCAGCCACTGAACTTTACTGCTTGAAGAGGAAGGCACTTGCGATCCACAAACCTCAGGGTGCGGTTGCATGTGCCATCACACGTCAATTGCACTAGCCTCGAAGGAAATTTTTGTCTAAGTACATGTGACATAATTGGGAAGGTTTTTTGGGGTGTGTACCTGATATACAATTCAATTTTTACTTTCCCCAAGGAAGAGCATTTAGAGTCCACTTTCTCTTTTCTTCTTCCTCATTGAAAAACACCATCTGCAAAGATTTTGGGCTTGGAATTGAACTTAGCTTTCAATATGAATAGAATTTTGGGAAACCCATTTGGTATCTTCTTTTGTTTCTTTAATATGAGCAGCTAAATTCTATTCTAGGGGTATGTGTATGATAGGTATTTTAATTTAGGAATGGGTATTGATTAAATATGCTTATAATGAATTATTTAGTATGGGTCTATTGAAACTTTCATGGTTTAATTATAAAATTGATGGTTGCAAATATTGATTGAGTTTACTAATTTTGTACTTGCTTGAAAGAAGAGTTCATAAATTAGGTAAGAATTCAATAGTGGAGATTTGGGATTTCCACCATAGATTAAGGCTAGAAATAAATTGATCAAAGGAAATTCTCATCTAAGAATCAAAGCTAGAATAGTTGATTCACCCAAGTATTATTTGGTTCGTTTAAGGCAAAGCTATGGTGCTTGAACAAAGACCATGGTACATATATTTGGAGGGTCGAAAGACTACCAAATATAGCTTGAACCAAGCTACCCATACTTTTAATTGAAAGTTCACATGATTAATAAATTCCCTAGCCCATTGTAGAACCCCATTGAAAGCATACCCCTAGTCTTCCTTCTCTTGATCAACAAATTGTGTTTACGTTGTTCTCGTGTTGAAATTGTGATTCATTAATTTGCAAACCTTTCCCCCAAATTTTACTTTTGTTGCTTGAACACTTACTCACTCTAGTGATTATTATTCGATAATTTATTAGCGAATCATGGTCCTATTCACGGTGGATACGACCCCAAAATCTGTTGGGTTATATATTATTTTGCACGATGATCGTTACCACCTCCTTCAGGAGAGTAATTTTGAATGTCATAAAAAATGGTGCCATTGCTGGGGAATGGTGTTTGATTTGACATTTTATTGTCATTTAATTTACTACTGTTGATTATTTGTTCTCTTTTACTTTTTTGTTATTTGTGTTGTTTCAAACAGGTTGCCCATGAGTCAAGCATGTGACCAAGAGAGTGTTGACGGATTTATAGACGTGGAACATGGACTTGTTATCCATGGCATTGTAGGTGCAATCCACCTACCCCCAACCATTGGAAATGTCGTGTTCCACATGATGAGCACGATGCTTTATTTGATACAAATGAAAGGACTCTTTGGAGGGCTAGCCCACGAAGGTGCCAACTGACATATATGAAACTTTGTTGAAAGATGTCAGCCTTTAACATCCACAATATATCCCAAGAGTCAATCCTACTCTGATTGTTCCCTTTCTCCCTTACGGGGGAAGCAACATCGTGGCTTGAGGAGCTCCCGGAGGACTCTATTATAATTTAGAACAGACTAGTGGAAGCCTTCTTGGTGAGATTCTTCCCACCTTCTCGGATGATGCAATTAAGGGATAATATCACAAATTTCTGACAACTACCAGATGAGCCATTGCATGAAGCATGACTAAGATTTAAGAAGAAGATTTTATTATGTCCAAACCATGGACTGCCGGATAATGTTCTCCTCCAAAGCTTCTATAGAGCTCTAGACTCTATGAACAAATCAGTGGCGAATAACATCACAGGTGGAACACTTATGGACCAAAACTATGGTCTCATTGCGGCTCGCTTAGATCGAATGACAAAAACCAATAGGGCATGGCATACTAGAGAAACTGATGCCTTACCGAGTGTTACTTCTTTCATTATGACTAGTGAGATGAGGAAAAGGAGGAGGAAAGATATGAGATCATGGTCAAAATGATCACTCAAATCGACTTATTGGCCAAACATATAATGGGAGCTGGGACCAAAAGTGTCAATTCCATGGGTACTTATGGTTTGATAGATCATGATGGAGTTGGTACTCATACATCAAGAGATGAAGAGCTTTGTTTTCTAGCAGCGGGCTCTCAACCCGGATATCAAGGTACCATCTAAGGTCCTTGACATCTGAGAGACGAGAATCAAGGTTGGAACCAAAACAAGGAAACTCAATGGAGGGATATAGAGAAGGGTAGAACCATGAAGGTCAATGGTGAGAACGTGAGAGAGACGGTGATCATTACAATCACCGAAGTTCTAATCCCTATGTGCCTCCACCAAAATCCAATGTTTTTGCATATCAACCAAGTGTGAGTAACCCTGTACATTCCATGTTTGAAGATATGTTATCTCAAGTATTGAAAAAAGTTAAATCTACGGATAGCAAGATGAAAGACTTAAAGAGTGAGGTATCCACTCTTCATCAAATGGTGAGTTCACACTCGGCATTAATCAAGCAGTTAGAGTCTCAAATGAAATATCTCTCTTCTCAAATGAACCCGCATTTGAAAGGTACTCTTTCAAGTGACACTCTTGCAAATCCAAAAAAATGATGGTCATATGATGGCAATTGTGACTTGAAGTGGAAGAAGGCTTAGTAGTGTGCAGAAACCAACCATAAAAGTCATTAGGGAGCAAGATGACAAGATAGAATAGGAAGTCATGATTGAGAAAAAGAGTGATGAAATCCCAAATATTGGGGTGACACTTAGTGCACCCGATGTGGTTGAAAATGATGGTAGCCTGCATGAGGAAAAGGACGAGACTGAATCTCCTCCTTAAATTGCACTGATATCAAGGAGGAAACCCTGAGTATGCCAAGTCCATTTCCTAAAGGCCCTCCTCCATATCTTCAAAGATTAATCAAGAAAAAGAAAGATAATCAATTCAAAAAGTTTGTAGACATGTTCAACAAACTATCCATCAATATTCCTTTGGTTGACGCTCTTATGCAAACGCCGAGTTATGCTAAGTTTATGAAGGAGTTGCTAAAGAAGAAATGGGTGATTGATGTAGGGACATTTAAAGTGTCCCATAGTTATAGTGTTGTCATGACGAGCAATATAGCTCATAAATGGAAGGATCTGGGAGCTTTCACCATCCCTTGCACCATTGAGGTGTTCTTGTTTAGAAAAGTCTTATGTGACCTCGGGGCAAGTATCAACTTGATGCCCCTCATAATTTTCAGAAATTTAGGTCTAGGTCCTCCTAAACCCACACTGATGAGGCTACTAATGGCTGATCATTCGATAAAGCATCCAGTGGGAATACTATTTGATGTGTTGGTGAAAGTAGACAATTTCATCTTGCTGTCTAATTTTGTGGTCTTAGATTACGATGTTGATCTTGAGGTGCCCATCATTTTGGGGCATTCCCTATTGGCCATCGAAAAGGCCCTTGTTGATGTAGAGTTAGGGGAGCTCAAATTCTGAGTGTGGAGCAAAGAAGTCACGTTCAATGGGTGTAAACCCACCAAACCACCAAATGGTTATAGAGTTGTGTCCATGATTTCAACCGAGGGCGAGATGGTTGAAGTCTATGGAGAAGTTAAGATTAAGGATACACCACCCGATGATCAACTTTTGGTCTTGCATATTTGAGAAAAGAAGAATCCCGAGGCGATGCTCTTGCCTAAGCCACCATATGTGGTAGGCATGCACATGAATCCAAATGACATCTTTCAAGTGCCCATATCTATGATGTTGTTAACTTGGCACCAAGAAGAGATGCTAAGGATTTTGAAGAAGTACTTCGGCGCTTTGGTTGGGATCGTGTCCATCATCTTGACATGACCCCAGGCTATGATTGATACATGAGGTACTATCATCGTGCTGCGATGTTAAATCAAGCACTTCTTGGGAAGCAACCCTAGTGTTTTTAGTTGATTTCTTTTATCTTTTGTTGTTTTTGTTGTGTTTTAAGAATGCATGAAGATTGAAAAATGACTAAGTGGAAGAAAAATCTCGGAGGGCATGTGTGATGGGACATGCATTTTGCATTCCTCATTCTACGGTCGCATGTGGCGTCTCACCTAACAACCAGTGAATTGAGAAGAAAAGTGGAAAGCTGAAGGCATGTGCGATCAAGGATGCAAATCACACCCTCCAATTTGTGCGTCGCACCTGCATCGCATGCTAAAATAGAGAACTGGCAAAAACTAGGCTAAAAAACATCATGTGCGAAGCAACATGCGAGATGCACATTATCATGTGTGAATAACATGTTGCAATGCATGCACAGGTATGTTTAAAAAAAAATTGTTGACCTATCTGTTGACCGACCCAACCAGGACTTTGGCCCGCATCTTCTCCACTTCCTTCTCCCTTTTAAACCATCACGTTCTCTTATTTTTCTTCCATAACTTTCAGAAAAACCTCAATAAACTCTACCAAAGCTCCCCAAATCCTCCAAACTTTTCCCAAAATCTCCTTCTCCCTCACTACTCCCTTACCAAAGCAGCTACACTACCGCTGCACCACTCCTTTTTCCGGTGAAAAAGTTGGGTCTCCTTTGTTAGGCACTAAAAGCTTCAAGTTTTTGCTTTTTACTCCCTCATCTTCGCTTGTGGTAAGTTTCCCAATGTTAAATCCTTGTTTTTAAGTAGATTGGGAACATTATTTGTGAAGTATGCTATTTTAAATCCTCCATATTGATTTTGGGTGAGACCTGATTTTTGGGACCCCAATTTTAGGGCTTAGTGTCGATTTTACTTGAGAAAAACTTGGTAGATCTTAATTTTAGATTGATGCATACAACTTCTGTTAATTTTTAGCCCGTAATTTTGTGTGTTTGGGTGAAGTCTGAGTAATACACTTGAGTTGATGCATAGTTTGGCCCATTGATTGATTGAGTGATGCCATTCTTAAGGGCAAATTGTCATCTTCACAAGGTTTTGGTTACATAGTGTTATGTGGGCTGAAATTATTGATACCACTGCGCCCTTGTGTTATTCTAATTGATTA
The DNA here is from genome assembly GCA_003996215.1 of Jaltomata sinuosa. Lineage (NCBI taxonomy): Eukaryota > Viridiplantae > Streptophyta > Magnoliopsida > Solanales > Solanaceae > Jaltomata > Jaltomata sinuosa. The sequence continues at coordinate 10,168 of QJPP01004181.1, forward strand.
TAATTGTCCAGTGAGCGCTTTGGTTGAGGGGGGTGAATTTTTGTTATGTTGAATATGCTTGATTGATTTTCATGAATGTTTAATGTTTCCGATGATAGATGGGGTGACGTCCTTCTTAAGAGAAGTCATCAAGTGAATCTTTTATAATTTGTGGGTCTTAAATGTTTTTAAAGTTTTTCGGGAAGTCTGAGTACCCGAATAACTTGGTTATTGGTCAATTCATGCTTAAGCCCTGTTAAAGTTTGTGTTGGTAGCCTTGTTTGAATGTGCATTCCACAGGTATTGCTGTGCGAGTCACATACACAACACACATGAAATAAGGAATTGAATAATTCATACTATTCCCATATGCGTTTCACATGTGACACACTCATTTTCACCTGCAAAACACACAAGGCATCACATGTTTGTGCTAAGAGTGGCAGTGTACTACCTGTAAGGGCGAAGGCACATGCGACGCGCAGACTAGCTGATGCATTTTGCATATGCCTTCGCACCTTTAATGTGTTGTTACCCAAGATTTTGCAAGCATGGGCGAAGCCACATGTGACATACACTTCTTCACATGCGCTTTGCATGTCACTCGCACATGCAAGAAATTACCTAGTGTCCTTCTCCCTCTAGTATGCATTCCATTTTTTTTACTTACTAGCTTTTATATCAATTCATGCATGGTTCCTGGCTCTAACATCTATTTGAAAGAATATGACTTCCTGTAGGCGCCGTCCAAAAATACATGCCACCAATAAAGCTTCAACATCTGAAAATTTGGCTGTCCCTGTGCAAAATGTGGGAGCATCTGAGTCGTAAATTTAGTTTGGCCTTGAGGTGATGGAGGCCTACTATCTTAACTTTCGTGACAAGAACTCCTTCTTGGAGGAAGCAGGGTTTGATGTAGACTCCTTCAAAGATGAGTTCCCAAATATAGCCAAGAAATTCGATAAAAGGGTCTGGGATCATTTGGCTAAAGATCCTGGGCTTTATTTCCCTGAATTGGTACATGAGTTTTATGCTTCTTATCGGGCCAGGTAAGACATCCTAAAGCACAAGGGTCCAGCAAGAAAGTTGCCATGCCTACAATAAGTTTTAGTGGGGGGCAAAGAGGCTGACATTACCCCTGAAGCATTTAATTCTATAAGATGAGATGATGAACCAATAATGGCAACAGGGTATACTCGACGCGTAGCTACAAAGGCCGACCAATATGCTTGGGTGGCTAGTATCATTATCGAAGGGATCATTTTTGGGCAGTCTCAAAGGGACACATCTCTCATCAAAATCTTAAGTTTAAAGCTCGGATGTGGTTAGATTTTATGTGCACGCGGCTTATTCCAACTCAACACACCACCCATGTGACTATAGAGGTTGCCATTCTCATTGCATGCATCATGTATGGCATTCCAATCTATGAAGGGGCAATCATTGCAGAACAATTCAAGAGAAGAGCTAGACAGGATTCCATGTCCATGGCCTTTCATGTTCTAATCTGTAATTTGTATTTACGAGCACAATGTCCTCTATTCTGGCCATTGGACAAAATTAGCCGAGAAACTGGCATGATTTATTTGGACACAAAGTGGGATAAAGATGCTCCACACATCAAGAAGAGATGCCTTCCTCAAAATCCAAATGTACTGGCAGGTACGGAGCACACCAAAAATATTACACATGATCATTTGGAAGATCCACCTCATGCCCCTGAGGTGCCAGCTGCCACCCACACTATATTCCAAGCCACGTCATCTTTAAGTGGCTTACCCAAGGTTGGTAACCTTGCTCTCCACATCGAGGATCATTTGCACAAGATAGTTAAGTACATTCTAGGCATGATTCAATCCACAATCAAGTCAGCCTTAAAGCCGGTATGGGCTAATTTGCATAAACTATGCACCCGGGTTGACATAGTGGAGCAGGATGTTGGGGCAATAAAAAAGAAGTACCTCAATCAACATAAAAAAATCCCACACTTGGACCTCAACTTACCAACTTCTGATTTCGCATCACCTCAAAGAACTAGGAGTCTTCCAAATGATTGGTGGGTGGATGAAACCCCAAAGACTGCTTGGGCCATATCTAAAATCCAACAAGTATGCCCGCCAGATAAAGATTGTAACACCCCAAAAATTCTAAGCTAAGACTCGAACTATTTCTACGAGTGTAATGATCATTTTCCTAGTGTGGTGAGTGCTTTGGATTTGAATCATGTTCATAAGAAACTGCTAGAAGCAAGTTAAATTGAAAGCACCCCAACCAAAGAAGTTTTCATGAGAGACTAAAATAGGATCAACTTTAAATGGCCATAACTGATATAATATGAAGAGTTAGATGGCTTATTACCTAGAAAATTGAAGGTCTTCAAGTCATCTTTCCAACGCCACTGACCGCGCATTAATCTAAGTTTGGAGTAAAATGTTATGAGCATTTTACTGCAGCACTGTCAGTGACCACGGACGGGATGACGTACCGTGGTTCTGAACCACGGTCTGTACTGTGATTCTTGAAAACAGACATGCAACTTAGAATTTTCACCTTCAAAATTACGAGTTGGTCCATGACCCGTAGATCAAAACCAAAGTCCATAGTATGACCCATGGTTTATCAATTTTCAGCTTTCTTCTAGATTTTCACGGGTTGTCATTTCAAACGAAGGTCCATCCTGTAACTCGTGGAATCACCTTTAGAGAACCCCAGAGCTCAAGTACAGAACCACAAATCAATTGACAGTCTATCATTCAGAACCACAGCTCATCAACCAATTCGTGGTTTGATATTCCGAGAATTTCAACAGTTTTTAATTTAGTTTCCCAGGGGTATTTCAGATCATTCCTTCTTCTTTTAGCTCCGACTATAAATAATTGGAGGCTTATTTTATTAAGTAAAATACCTCCAATCTATCAGTTTTCCTCATTTTTTTTCTCAAGTCTGTTTCAAAGAAGAAAAGAGCGTCCTTATCTAAAGTTCTGACCTAGGGCTTCTCCTCCAAGCTTCAATTTCAGATTTCTCTTCAGAGATTATCATCCACCAGGTATGTGGGTATTCAATGAGGATATCCTTTCACCCTCATGCCCAAAGTTCAGTTTTCAGTTATGATTTCTACAAGTTATGATTCCAGGGCTCTTACCTAAACAAGTGTTTTACTATGAATTCGATCTCTTGAGGATCCTACATGACTACTATTCTTGTTAGAATGATTTCTACATGAATTCCTGCAATTAGATTTCAAAACCCTAGATTTTAGAAGAAGTAAATTATAGCCTGACTTTACCCAACTATGCATATCTTTGCATAACTGAATTCCTCATGATACTAGATATTCCTTGTATATATTTAAGTGATATTGCAAGAAGTTTTATGAATATTTTCTTAAATCCCTGGATTTTTTATGAAACTGACTTAGCCTGGATTTACAACATCTTCTGCATGAATTAGCTTTCTTTTCAAGAACTTAGCATGAAATTATAGTATTTTCACATGAACTAACTTTTCTTAAGAGTTCAGCCTAGTCTACTAGTACTCAGTTTCAAAGCATGAAATTAATAAGTTTTCAGCCTACAGCTTTTCAGAAAAATAGAATGCTTTCAGTGCCAGTAATATTATTATGCATTCTCAGAATAATCAGTATTTGAGCTATCCAGTATGTCAGTTTGTATTTATTTCTTGCATATTCGATTGGGAGTAGACTTAGTACCGGGAGAACTAAGGGATGAAGTCTCAGCTGCCAGGATAGGCTGAGACCTTTAGTAAAAGTCCCTAAGTCCCAGAACTACGGCGCCACTGTAGGTATAAAAGGGGTCAGCTGTCAGATTAGGCTGGGCACTCTTGTCCCTTATGGACTTCAGTTTAGTGGATCCATGTTAGATTTGTTTGTACCCTTTAAAAGGTATGAACACTCTTCCATCCAAGGTTACAGGATGGCCCTATAGTTAGCTCATCTTGGGGTATGTTGGTTAATAGTAGCTCCCACAGTCCATATTCATTATTGTATGACCTTGTATTCAGTTATTCAATTCAGTATTGTACAGTTGCATGTTTATATACTTGGTCATTGCATCATCTTATACCTTTCAGCTTGTATTCAGTACACTATATCAGTATTTTCATCATGTTAAGTAGAAGGAACTCACCTAAGGATTTACTTTAAACATGACTCTTAGCATGACTCATGACTTTCAGCTCAGTTGCACTATTTCATGATTTACAGACATAATTCATCTTTCCAGATCATAGGTTCCCCAAGTAATAGTTTTACTTATCTTAAAATATTATGATCTCACAGTTACAGTTTAGAAATAGGACTTACACCTTCTTCAGTAAAAGAGCTTATATTTTACAGTTTTGACTTATGTACTTCTGATGTTATACTTAGTCTAATTTTTAGCTATGCTTTCAGTATACATGTTTTCTCATGATTCCAAAGTTAGTGCATTATCTCACATGTTCAGTACATTCAAAGTACTGATCGCATACCTTTTTATGTTGTATCCTTTTGATGATGCACATTTCAGTGCTAGCTCTTAGGATCATGGTCAGACAGATCGCAGCTTCTAGTCATCAAGGGATGAGTTCTCCTTATTCGGAAACTCCAGTCAGTTTAGTAGTCATAGTAGTTTATTTTCAGTTCTTATATATTGATTAGAGATAGTTGGGAGTCATGTCCCGGCTAACTATAGTCAGTGTTAATAGAGGCTTCATAGACAGTCAGACAGTTAGTCAGTTAGTTGTATCCGTTTTCAAATGCTATTGTATCTCAGTTTATGAAAGTTTTTTTTTAATATTTATTTCAAGAGCTCAGCATATTTCAGCTTCCGCATTATCTTTCAGTCTATATCTCAGCAGTATGCTAGGCCATGGGTTAGCTTGGGGTCACTTGTGACTCTAAGAACTGTGTCGCATCCAGGGTGTAGGCTCGGGGTGTGATAAAATTGGTATCAGAGAACAAAGTTCAAGTGTCCTAGGGTGTTTGTGAAGTCGTTTCTAGTAGAGTCTTACTTATGGGTGTTTGTGCACCACACTTATAATCAGAAGGCTACAGGATATTTAGGAAATATTTCCCTTTGTTCATACTCTAGATCGTGTAGTAAAATTGTTCCTTCAGAAACTTATGCAGATTCATGCATTAATCCAATTACTCCAATTATGCCTCATCTTCGAGGTGGTGGAAACAGTAAAGTTTAAATTCCTATCAGTAAGATGCTCTGAGATAGAATCATCAAAAATGTTAGGAGACTGCACAAGGGCTTGAGAGGAGCCTACTAGTGCATTAAAGTCTATCGATCCAAAGGCATGTACCCTTTTCCACTCGTGCATTTGAGCTTATAGTAGAATGCGCTCTCAGACCCTCTTTCAGAAACTTTACTATGAATGACACCTTAGCCATAAGGTATAGTTCTGTAAGTGCTTGGGTAGTATATTCACTTAACAGTTAGTGTGAATTGAGATGTAATAGGCCATAAGTAGTAGAATGACCCCAAAACCTAGATGTACAAAATCAGAAGTATAGTAGATATAAGATGAGGATGATGATGCTAGTTTTATAGAATTGACCTAGTAGGCTTGACATAATGTATGCAGAGAATTAAGTTGATTAATTTGCAATGAGTATGGTTGTTCAAGTAAGATGTATATATGACCTCTAGACGAATTGGTAAATTGTGACTAAGTCATGAGATGAAGGAGAGGGACCTTAAGCATTAGAAAGGTAGATATGTACCTAGAGTAGTATGTTGTTGCATGACATTTAGGAGGTCATAGATAGATGATGTTGAGTCCCTTAGTATGGTTATAATCCCGTTGATTTTGGTGGATATGAACTTAGAGATGTGATGCTAGTAGATGAATAAGCAAAGGTCAGATTGCTAAGTGTTAGAAGAAGTGGTTATATACCCTATTAAGAGTATGAGTCCTTTAGTGATAGCCTTAAGGGTAAAGAGGAAGCTAAGAGATACCTCAGAAGAAGACCTAGCAAGGGTTTAGCATCTTCAGTTATAGCCTATCAGGGAGAGTTTAGTGTCCAGGAATACAGTGATGCCCCAACCTTACAAGAGTTAGTTTATTATAGACTAGTTTGGGAGAAAGATCCGCAGACTTAGAGGGGTGACGTTTAAGCTAAGAGGGGGATGATAGAATAAAGAACCAAGTCGAGTCTTGTTACTCAACCAGTACGGAATTCTAGAAAGGGCTATGATGGGATATCGATCCATTCTTATTCCAGCAGATTTCCTAGCACTTTAGTCAAGGTGACACTATACTCAAATGTATTTGTGTCATACTCACGGATAAGTTCATGCACTCCATACAGATTCATGTCCATACTCAGCTCCTAGAATAAACAAAAATTGCTCTAAATAGCGATTCCAGTCTTACTCTATGATTCTATGAATTCCAGCTTTATGCTATAAGACTCGTTATACAAGTAAACTCATGTCTCACAGTATGCTTAGTTCTATGTAATCAGTTCAGTCCTCGAGATATGCCTTAATGGCTAGTGAAATCATATTACATCATGTATATGCTCAGACCATATTTCTTGAACAGTTCATGCTTATGATTTCCTTACTTTAACCATGTTTTATATGTCCAGAATGTAAGACACTCAGGCCCTTGCACTTGACTTCTCAGACCTCACCTTGAGTGGCTAGATCACACTAAGTATAAGTCAAGACTGATCAGTATTCCTTCATTCGTGATTCTTATGCCCCCACTCTATTCCTTCAGTGATCTTAGCTTATGTCGCCACAACTATTAGTAAAGAAAGCTAAGTAGTAGCCTAGATAGGAAGTACTAGATTTTCCTCTTTTGGTGTCCCTTTGTAGAAGTTCTTGCAGTTACAGTTTCTAGATATGCTAGGGAAGAGGAGATGATACTCAGCTAGTGTCAGCTATAAAGAATTGATAAGATGATCATAGTAATAGGCTTGAATGTCGTGATGAAATACATGTGGGCTTTTTCTTTGTGGGACTAGTGGCCCATTGATTAGAGTTCAAGGTTAGTTGATTTTCATGATAAGGAAGAATATCATACTTAGGAGATAACTCCAGATGCAAGAGATTTAGTCGAGATAGGCTTGAACATGGTGATAGAAGGTAGTTAGGCTCAGACGTCAGCATCAATATGTGGACTGATGAGAATTTTAGTTGCAAATGGTAAGTGTGGTATTCAGAGAAGTTGGTGTAGTTATAAAGGGTGTTCCTAAGCTTAAAAGTTGTCAACTGTATTGTTACGGTGGGAATAGCCTTGTTTTTACTCCCTGCCCAGGGTGTTCATACCTTATGTCCAGTAGCTTCATATAGCAAGATAGTAGACTCCTCACATCAGACTAGTTCAGACCTGCTGGTAATCATTCCTAAGGACAAAAGGCCCTACGCTCAGTTCAGTCTATGCAAGTGAGTTCAGTTTAGAAGAGAATAGTTTTCTCGTACAGTTACTCCTCTCAGTTTTATGTTCCTTCTAGTTAATTTTGATTTCTAAGATTTTGTTCATTCTCTATGAATTTCAGTTGCGTCCCTACTCTCAATCCAAACTAGTTATCATATTGGATACTCAGTTTCATGTTTTATTACTGTTCTTATGCTCTCAGTATGCATACATACCTCATGAACCCAAATCAGTTCATATTTCAGTCAGAAATCAGTTACCATGTCAGTACTCTAGCTTTTAGAACTCAGTTGGTGGGATTGCAACTCTTTCCCCACAACCTCAGCCTAGTTAGTCTTCATTCGAGGACGAATGATCCCAAGGGGGAGATATTGTAACACCCTAAAAATTCTAAGCTAAGACCCAAACAATTTCCATGAGTGTAATGATCATTTTTCTAGTGTGGTGAGTGCTTTGGATGTGAATCATGTTCATAAGAAATTCCTAGAAGCAAGTTAAGTTGAAATCACTCCAACCAAAGAAGTTTTCATGAAAGACTAAACTAGGGTCAACTTCAAACGACCATTACTGCTAGAATATGAAGTGTTAGGTGTATTAGTATACACCAAATTAAAGGTCTTCGAGTCATCTTTCCAATGCCACTGATTGTGCATTAATCTGAGTCTGGAATAAAAAGTTATGGGCATTTTACTGCAGCACTATTAGTGACCACGGACGGGATGACGAATTGTGGTTCTGAACCACGGTCCGTACTGTGACTCGTGAAAACATACATGCAACTTAGAATTTTTACCTTCAAAATGACGAGTTGGTCCACTACCCATAGACCAAAACCATGGTCCATAGTAACCCGTGGTTTGTCAATTTTCAGTCTTTCTTCCAGATTTCCATGGATGACTTCACGGGTCATCGTTTCAAATGATGATCCATCATGTAACTCATGGAATCACCTTCAGAGAAGCCTAGAACTCAAGGACAGAACCACGACTCACTTGACGGTCTATCAATCAGAACCACGGCCTGTCAACCAATCCGTGGTTTGATATTCCGAGAATTTTAGCAATTTTTAATTTAGTTTCCCAGGGGTATGTTAGACCATTCATTCTTATTTTAGCTCCGACTATAGATAGTTGGAGGATTATTTTATTAAGTAAAATACCTCAAATCTATTAATTATTCTCAAGTTTGTTTCAAAGAAGAAAAGAGCATCCTTCTCCAAAGTTCAGACCTAGGGATTCTCCTCCAAGCTTCAATTTCATATTTCTCTTCAGGGATTATCATCCACCAGATATGTGGGTATTCAATGAGGATCTCCTTTCACCCTCATGCACAAAGTTCAGTTTTCAGTTATGATTTCTACAAGTTATGATTCTAGGGCTCTTACCTAAACAAGTGTTTTACTATGAATTCGATCTCTTGAGGATCCTACATGACTACTATTCTTGCTAGAATGATTTCTACATGAATTCCTGCAATTAGATTTCAATACCCTATATTTTAGAAGAAGTAAATTATAGCCTTATTTTACCCAACTATGCATATCTTTACAGAACTGAATTCCTCATGATACTATATGTTCCTCGTATATATTTAAGTGATATTGCAAGAAGTTTTACGAATATTTTCTTAAATCCCTGGATTTTTTATGAAACATACTTAGCCTGGATTTACAACATCTTCTACATGAATTCGCTTTCTTTTCAAGAACTTAGCATGAAATTGTAGTATTTTCACATGAACTAAATTTTCTTAAGAGTTCAGCCTAGTCTACTCAGTTTTAAAGCATGAAATCAGTCAGTTTTTAGCCTACAGCTTTTCAAAAAAAGAGAATGCTTTCAGTGCCAGTAATATTATTATGCATTCTCAGAATAATCAGTATTTGAGCTATCCAGTATGTTAGTTTGTATTTATTTCTTGTATATTCAATTGGGATTAGACTTAGCACCGAATGAACGAAGGGATGAAGGTTCAGCTACCAGTTTAGGCTGAGACCTTTAGTAGAAGTTCCTAAGTCCCAGAACTACGACGCCACCGTAGGTATAAAAGGGGTCAGCTGTCAGATTAGGCTGGGCACCCTTGTCCCTTATGGACATCAGTTTAGTGGATCTACGTTAGATTTGTTTGTACCCTTGGCAAGGTATGATCACCCTTCCATCCAGGATTACAGATTGGCCCCATAGTTAGCTCAGCTTGGGCTATATCGATTAATAGTAGCTCCAACAGTCCATATTTATTATTGCATGACCTTGTATTTAGTTATTCAGTTCAGTATTATACAATTGAATGTTTATATACTTGATCATTGCATCAGCTTATACCTTTCATCTTGCATTCAATACACTATATCAATATTTTCAGCATGTTAAATAGAAGAAACTCACCTAAGGATTTACTTTAAATATGACTTTTAGCATGACTCATGACTTTCAGCTCAGTTGCACTATTTCATGATTTACAGACAGAATTCATCTTTTCAGTTCATGGGTTCCCCAACTAACAGTTTTAATTATCTTAAAATATTGTGATCTCACAGTTACAGTTCAGAAATAGGATTTACACCCTCTTCAGTAAAAGAGCTTATATTTTACAACTTTGACTTATGTACTTTTGATGTTATACTTAATCCAGTTTTTAGCCATGCTTTCAGTATACATGTTTTCTCATGATTCCAAAGTTAGTGCATTATATCACATACTCAGTACATTCAAAGTACTGATCGCATACCTTTTTGTGTTGCATCCTTTTGATGATGCAGGTTTCAGCACTAGCTCCCAGGATTATGGTCAGTTTGATCGCAGCTTCCAGTCAGCAAAGGTTGAATTCTCCTTATTCGAGAACTCTAGTCATTTTAGTAGTCATAGTAGTTTATTTTCAGTTCTTATATATTGATTAGAGATAGGTCGGGGTCATGTCCCAGATAACTATAGTCAGTGTTAATAGAGGCTTCATAGAGAGTCAGTCAGTTAGTTGTATCAGTTTTCAAATGCTATTGTATCTCAGCTTATGAAAGTTTATTTTGTTTTAATATTTCTTTTAAAAGCTCAGCACATTTCAGCTTCCGTATTATCTTTCAGTCTATATCTCAACAGTATGCCAGGCCATGGGTTAGCTTGGGGTCACTTGTGACTCTAAGCACCATGTCATTTCCAGGGTATAGGCTCGGGGCGTGAAAAAGATGATATGATATCACAGGAACCACTAATACAAGTGCACCCCTTATCTCACATGGCAACTAGAGATCCTCGAACTAGACCCACTGGGCAGCTCCACCTCCATCGTATTATGAGTTAATAGTGCTTCTGGATAAATAAGAAGTTGTCGACCCTCTTGGTCCACTTCGAGTTAAATGGGACCCATCAATTCCTTTGGTTGATAGATTTCAGATTGACCCAGAGCATGCATACATCCCTCCACCATTACCACCTCGGCCCCCAAGACCCCACCACCAAGTTTATTCGCAAAGACATCATTGTTAGTGTTAGATCAACCAAGGAGTTCTTGCACTTCATCTTTTTGTATAAGCTTTTGTGCATTGGGGATAATACTTTGTTTCAGTTTGGGGGTGTAATTAGTATTTAAGCCATTGTGAAGCATGTCTAAATATACATTTGTGGCTGTGGTATTCTTAATTGTGCCCTTGTCGGGCTTGATTTTTCATGATATTTTGAATGTGAATACCGGGTTGGTCCTACACGATTTATTTTTTTACTACCCAAGCTTCTCAAATGCGCTTAGTGTCTATGCCAAGGCTTGTTTTCCATTGATCTATGAGCACAGAACTCGCTTTCGCCTTGTTATTAGTAGATTAGTCAAATAAACTACAAGGGTTTTCTTCATACCGCATTTCTTTCCTAAGGAGCAATTGTTTTTCTTGTTTATTTTTATGTCAAACCAGGTTGGTATTTTTCTATGATAGATTGAGAGGCGACTTTCTTAAGAGAAAATGCCAAGTGAGTCCATATTTTGCCTATCTCAAAATGGGCTCACCAAAAATTTTCTTGGCAAGAAGTTTGCAAATTGAAGGAAAGAGGGAAAATGATTTTTGCTAAAACATTCTCTTGTCATGACTTGCACATTCTCTATTTGGCTTGATCGAATCACAAACAAGTGTGTAAAAAAATTCAGAATAGCTTGTCAAAAGTCATTTGTCCCAATTGATTGTGAGACTAATTTTGAAATTCTTGTGTTGTGATGCCTTGTGTGGTAAGGGTATACTTTGTTCTTGTGTATATGTGTCATCTATAACTTTCCCCGAATGCGATTTAACGTGAAATACTAGATGTGACCGAGCTTGAAAGATGACCTTAGGCCCTTTTTGAATAGACAATTTACCCAAATTGACGTCCCTTGACATTGATCCTAGTAAGCCCCTTTGAGCTTGTGACCTTTATTTGGCACCTTGTTAGACACCTTAACCTTTTTTGGACTCTTTATTCTTGCACTCATCCTCCCTAATGGCTAGAAAGTGAAATGTAGATAAAAGCCTAAGTTTAGGGGGAATTGAAATGATAACATAGGCAAAGGCCTAAGTTTGGGGTTGTATCTATAAAATATGGAGAATAAAAGGGATGCACTTTAATGTGTCAGGATTTCACGGCACTTTTGATGCTTAAAACAAAGGATTTTGGGAGTTCTTAAGTGTGTTTTGTCAGATATGATGTTTGTTTGTTACATGTGCAGGGAAAAGTGTTGAAAAGATAAAAAGACCAAAAAGTTATAGTTTTCTGGGTAAAAAGGCATTCCCCATGGGCAAGGGATCCACCACGGCCCATTGGAAAAGGCGTCAAGATTATACAAAAAGAATTAAAGGAAAAACTCAGTCCCACGTCTAGCCATGATGGGCGTCTGAGCAGCCACGGTCCGTCACACTTGCCCATGGGAATGGACCAGTGGAACTGAAGCTACTATGTTATGTCTAAAGATCAGCCACGACGCCCGTGAGAGCCATAATGGGACATCACAGAGCCTGTCAAAATGAGCCAGAGGCAATTGGAGAAGCAGAGCTGCTAGCCGATGAGCTGCCCACGACAAGCGTGGTGACCATGATGGCGCATCACATTTGCTTGTGGAAACAATACAGAGAGCCTAAGACACAAAATTATGTAATGTTCGATGGGCATCCACGACACCTATGGCATCTATGACGGCCCGTGGGACTTGCCCGTCAGAACTGCCGCGTCCAGCTCTCCTAGATTAGTTAGGATTTGGTCTGTTTTGTCTATAAATACCTTCCCTTAGGTTTTATTTCGAATGTTACACACTAGTTACTTATTGTTGCACATTATTTATGTATTGTTGATACATCATAACACAGTTTTGAGAATCTAAAGATTGTTCTTGATTTATTGAAGTGTTCTTGAAGATTCAAGATTTTTTATTTTCTTTACTTGTTCTTGTAAGTTATAATCATGATCTGTTCATCTAAATATGGTTATCTTCTTACAACCATGAGTAGATAAATCCACAACTAGGGTTGTGGGAACCATGAAGGATTAACAAAGTAGGCAAAGTACTTGGTAATTCTAGGATGGTGTTTAAGCATGTATTATTCTTCCCTTCGCTTTGATTGCTTTTCAATGGTTCCAAACATTAGAACTCGCCTTATTCTTACTTGTCGGACCAAGGAGGTAACGAATGGGAAAAGGGTTTGTTACAACAGATATTTGAGGCTATCAACCCTCATCTAATAGCTTAGCCTTATTCGGGAATAGCTAATCTGGGGTCGAAGGTAAGGGTTAGTAAGGCATACACCGTAGATGGACCAAATTGCATGGTGAAATTCATCTATCTAGGGGACCAACCATTTAGGTGAACCTAACTTACCGATCATGCATGCTAAGCACCAAACTAGCTTACTAAGTACAACGTCTTAGTAATTTATGATCTCATAGGGAACACTATCCTAGTCGCTTCTCTCATTGATTACAACACTTGAAACTGTTACTTTGTTACTTGTTCGAATTTGAATTGCGATTGCTAATTGTTACTATAAACCCCCCTTGTAGGGAAATAAATATCTAAGAGCGCGAGTAAACATAATTGAACCTAGTCCTTCCATATTCCCTATGGGATCGACCCCAACCTTCATTGGGTTCTACATTTGAACAGCGACCGCTTTATGCTTCTAAAAGAAGGTGTAATTTAGTCGTATCAAATTTTGTCGCCATTGTCGGGGAATACGGTTTAGGATTAAGAGAGATTGTGTTTATTTCACTGTTAGTCCTTATTTCCTGATTTTACTTTTTTTTTTATTTTTGTTTTTGTTCCACAGGTTGCACACTTGTGCATGCCTAGTACAAGAAGTTAAGGCAATCCCATGATTCCATTTGATCTCGAACTCCAAAGAACTCTGAGAAACATGGTTAAGGAGGGAGTTTTTGAGACACCTGAACAAGCCACACAATGAATGTTGGCTGAAGAATAGCAGAGACAAATGGCAGCAGAATATGCTTAAATTGCACAAGACGCGCAAGCAGCAGAAGCACTTGCTCAACATAATGCTCAAGTTGATCAAGCACGGTAAGCTAGACAAGAAGTTTCTCGTCAGGCTGCACTAAATGCATAAGCTGCGAGAGATGAGGCAGCCCAATATAATATACCTCAACATCCAGTCACACCAAGAGGGAATAGAGGTAGACAGCAACCCCGACACATCCCTCGGTACATTGTTGATGATGATGATACCAGGACAACTTGCCCTATAGTAATGACACTGTTGCCAGATGGTACAAAGTTTGATATTATGAGCACTATGATTTAGCTATTGAACCTGAAGGGATTATTTACTGAAAAGCCCACTGATGATGCGAACTTGCACTTGATGAACTTTACGAGGATCTGCAAGGCTTATAACCTTCCATGGGTAGATCAGGATGCTATAAGATTGTGTCTCTTTCCATTTTCTCTGACTGGAGAAGCAATATTGTGGCTTGCGGAATAACCTGACGCTTCGATCTTCACATGACTTGAACTGAGAAATCAATTTTTAGAGAGGTTCTTTCCTCCATCAAGGATGTTGCAGCTAAAGCAGGAGATCTATAATTTCAAGCAACTTCCCATGAAGGCATTTTATGAAACATGGCTTAGGTTCAAAAAGAAGCTGACTCAGGTTTCGAATCACATAATCCCTTCGGACCATTTGATGGAGATCTTCTACAAAGCATTGAACGCAAACACCAAGGCAATAGCTGATACAGTGATCGGGGGAGCATTCATGAAGAATACTTATGCCGAAGCTTCAGAGATGCTTGATAAGGTTACCAAGATGAATAGGGCCTGGCATACAAGAGAAGCTGAGAGCTTGGAAGGAACGTATGCAGTTGGGAAATCCATAGACTATCAAGAATTGCAGGATCTTAAATAGGGTTTCACAGGATTACAAACAACTGTAGATCTAATTGCAAAATAAGTTCTTAATGGCAGTCTGGAGAAGGTGAAGGTTGTGGGTTCACAAGGTAAAGCACCAAGACAGGATGGGAATGACTCTGCTGAAGAAGTTAATTATCTGAATGATCAAGTGGCAGGTTTATGGGCCAATGGCACAGGAAGTCAAGATCAGAACAGAGATAGAGATGATAACTACAATCGATATGGCTATATAGATAGGAGCAGGGGTAGATACAGGGATGGTGACTGGCATAAGAAGGATCGCTACAAGAATGATATAAGTGGTCTGTACGTCCCTCCTGGTAACCGTGAAGTAGGACCTGATCAGCTAACTATCAAAGAGATGATTTCCAAGGTATTGTAAAAGGTGGAGTTGATTGATGGGAACTCGAAAGAGATGTGTGCTGACATATCAGGCATAAATTAGAAACTAGAGGCATATGCCATCGCCATCAAGCAACTCGAGCAATAGATGAACCAAATGTCTGCAACCTTAAACCCACATCAGAAGGGTACCCTCCTAAGCAATACAGTCCAAAATCTAAAGAGTGATAGGCATTGCATGGCAGTGACTACTTGAAGCAGAAAATAGAGTGTAAATCCTTCTATGTCGATAGTTGTTGATGAGCTGGACGAGCTTGAAAAAGATAATGCTGAGATTATGGTTGATTCAGAATAAAAGAGTAGCAATGAAAATCCAACTGAGAAGAAGGCCAAAGCCACCAAGGAGAAGAACAAAGAGGTGCCACAGGTCTTAAAGCCAATACCCTCTTCTACCTTGCCTACATAGATTGATCAAGAAGGCTGAGGGGGGTAAGTATCGCAAGTTCATCTCCATGCTAAAATAACTTTTAGTGAATATTCCGTTGGTTGAAGCATTGGAGCAGATGCTCAGGTATGTGAAGTTCATAAAGGATCTGGTCATAAAGAAGAGAACTGTGAGTTTTGAGCCTGCTGATAATTTGCACTATTGGCATGCAATAGCCTCCTTCTCTGGTGTAGAAAAAGGAGGATCCTGGAGCTTTCACTATTCCATGCATGATTAAAGCATTCTATTTTGCGAAAGCATTATGTGATCAGGGTGCTAGTATTAATCTGAAGCCACTAGCTGTGTTCAAACAGTTGGTCTTAGAAGCCCCCAAACTGACTATAATGCAGCTTCTTATGGAAGATCGCACGGTGAAAAGGCTAGTGGGCATTCTGTATGATATACTTGTGAAAGTTGACACATTCATCTTCCCTGCACACTTTGTGATCGTTGACTGTAAGGTTTACTTTGAGGTGCCCATCATCTTGGGATGCCCATTTCTTTCCACCGGATACACTTTAGTTGACTTGGAAACTGGGCAGATGAAATTCAGACTTAATGATGAGGTAGTAGCTTTCAATGCCTGCCAGTCTATGAAACATCATGATGATATATGTATAATATCAGTGATAGATGTGGTTGATGAGGAGCAGCTAATAGTGCCTGTTGAAGAAAGACTTGGGGTTGAAGCACTTGTATTGGTTATTATGAATTTCGATGGAAATAATATTGATAAGTATGATGATATGGTAGAAGCACTTGCGTCATGGGGTCGTATATTTATGCTCCAAAAAATCTTGATTTGGACCTGAAGAATTGACAGACCCTACCAGCTAGGGCATCTATTGAGGAGCCTCCGATCTTGGAGCTTAAAACACTTCCTTCTCACCTCTGATATATGTTCTTAGGAGCTAATGAAACCTTGCCAGTTATTATTACTGCTTACTTAGATAAAAGGCAGGTTGAAGCTCTGGTTTCTATATTGAGAAACTTCAACAGGACCATTAATTGGTCCATTGCTGACATTATTAGAATTCCACCTGGAATTTGCACACATAAAATTCAGCTAGAGCCAGATTGCATTCTGAGTATTGAGCACTAGCATAGGTTGAATCAGCCTATGCAAGAGATGTCAAGAAGAAGATCATCAAGTGGTTGGATGTAGGTGTGGTTTACCCTATTGCAGACAACAAGTGGGTGAACTCGATTCAGTGTGTGCCTAAAAAGGGTGGAATTAATTTTGTCCCACATGCTAAGAATGAGTTGATTCTGTTGAGACCACTCACAGGACAGCGTTATGCATGGATTAAAGGAAGTTGAATGCTTAAACCGAGAAAGACCATTTTTTGATGCCATTCATGGATCATATGTTAGACCACCTTGCTGGTAGAGGATGGTTATTTAGGATACAATTAAATTTTGATTGCTCTTGAAGACCAAGAGAAGACCACTTTCACCTGTCCATATGGGACGTTTACATTCAAGAGGGTGCCATTTGGGTTATGCAATGCATCGACAATATTTCAGTGATGTATGATGTCGATTTTCTCAGATATAGTGAAGGAAACTATTGAGGTGTTCATGGATGACTTTTCTGTCGTTGGTGACTCTTTTGACGATTGTTTGGCTCATCTGAGTTGTGCGCTGAAAAGATGTGAAAAGTGCAACCTAGTGCTAAATTAGGAGAAGTGTCACTTTATGGTCAAAGAGGGTATAGTGCTTGGCCATCGGATTTCCAAGAAAGGTATTAAGGTCGACAAAGCAAATATAGAGGTGATTGAAAATATCCTCCACCAATTTCTGTAAAGGGTATCTGAAGCTTTTTAGGGCATGCTGGTTTCTATTGCAAGTTCATAAAAGACTTCTCTAAAATTGTACATCCCTTGTGCAAGTTATTGGAGAAGGAGGTGAAGTTTATTTTTGATGAGGCATGTCTGACAACATTTGAATGCCTAAAGCAAAAGTTGATCTCTTCTCCCATTATTGTTTCACTTGATTGGTCTCAGCCTTTTGAGGTTATGTATGATGCTAGTGGAGTGGAACTAAGAGAAGTCCTAGGCCAAAGATGCAAAAATATTCTTTATCCCATCTACTACGCTAGCAAAGCACTTAATCCTTCTCAAAAGAACTACACGGTAACAGAACAAGAGCTTTTTGTTGTGGTCTTTGCATTTGAGAGGTTCAGATCGTATTTGCTTGGCACTAAGGTAATTGTGCACACTGACCATGCATCTCTTAGGTACCTCATGGTAAAGAAGGATGTGAAGACGAGGCTAATTAGATGGGTGTTGCTGCTGTAAGAATTTGACTTTGAGGTTAAGGACCAAAAGGGCACAGAAAATTAGGTAGAAGATAACTTGTCTAAATTAAAGGAAGAAGTGATGGTAAAGCTGAATGATAAAGATATTGATGATTGGTTCCCAGACGAGCAAGTGTTGGCTGCCTTTCAAGATCTGATTCCATAGTTTGCAGACTTTGCCAACTATTTGGCAAGCGATGTGGTGCCTCCTGATATATCTGTCCACCAGCGAAGAAAGTTTATGTCTGATGTTAAGAAATTCTTCTGGGAGGAGCCATTCTTGTTTTGAGTATGTGCCGTCACCATGATCCATTGATGTGTTCCTAAAGCTAAAATGATGGCTTTCTATTCATCCCTAGTTAGGAGGCATCATAGGGGTATCCAAACAGCTCACAAGATCTAGCAATACGGTTTGGCCGAACATCCACAAGGACACCCATGAGTTAGCTAAGGCTTGTAGTAGGTGTCAGAAAGAAGGTGGTCTATTAAGGAGGCGTGATCTTTCTCTGACTCCCATCTTTGTGGTTGAACTGTTTTATGTATGGGGTATTGACTTCATGGGTCCTTTTGTGATGTCGAATGGGATGAGGTACATATTGGTGGATGTTGATTATGTATCTAAGTGGGTGGAGGCAGTTGTGCTTCCCAGTAATGAAGGCAAGTGTGTCACAATATTTTTAAAAATGAACATCTTTTCTAGATTCGGTACACAACGAGCGAGATTACTAGTGATAGAGGTTCTCACTTTTGCAATAAGTTGTTTCGTTCTTTGCTTGAGAAGTATGGAGTGAAACACAAGGTTGCAACCCCCTATCATCCTCAGACTAGTGCGCAAGTTGGGGTTTCCAACCGTGAGATAAAGTCAATCCTATCGAAGACTGTGAATGCAAATAGGACGGATTGGTCTAGGAAACTAGATGATTCTTTGTGGGCGTACCGGACTTCATATAAGACACCAATAGGTATTTCACCATATCAACTTGTGTTTGGGAAATCATGTCATCTATTTGTTGAGCTTGAGCATAAGGCCATGTGGGCACTGAAGAAGTTGAATTTAGACTGGTCTGCAGCATCATTTTAGCAGCTTGGGCAATTGAATGAGCTAGATGACTTCCTCCTCAAAGCCTATGAAAGTTCAGCCTTTTTCAAGGAAAAGATGAAGTTGTACCATGACCAAAAGATCGAGAAGAGAGATTTCCAGTCGGGTGATTTGGTCATGCTGTTCAATTCCAGACTTTGCTTTTATCCTGGAAAGTTAAAGTCCAAGTGGATTGAGCCATTCAAAGTTGTACAAGTATTCCCACATGGTGTCATAGATCTTGAAAATCATGAGGGTAAGAGGTCCAAAGCAAACGGTCAGCGTATATAGGCTTATTTGGGAACTGCAGATGAGCTTAAAGCGATTGAAGTTTGGACCCTTGGTGAATTCTTAAGGACCAAGGAACTTGATGAAGTCTGAGTAGTCAAGTGAACTGCATTGTGCCGTGATGTTAAATCAAGCACTGCATGGGAGGCAACCCATGAATTAATATTTGTTTAAGTGTGCAGGAGTTTGTGAGATTGGGTAAGGAAAAATTGCAGAGAAAAGAGTCCCATGGGCACCTACGATGGGCCATCGCAGATCCCACGCCCATGGGAAATGGGCGTGCCAGACTGTAAATTAAGGAAAAATGGTCTCTCCCATCCCCACGCCCAGACACGATGGGCTATCGTGGCTCTGAAAGGCGTGGGAAATAGGCTTGAAGCCAAAAAAAGATAGAAAAGCCATTGGCCCATTCCCATGTCCCTACATGATGAGATGTCATAACCCTGAAGGGCGTGGGAATTGGACCTCCAATGCCCAGGTAAGTTGATCACGATGGGACATTGTGTGCCCCATGGGCGTCGTAACAGCCCGTCGTCTGGGTCGATCAATGGGTCATAAATTTTAAATTGTTTTATTTTTTTGGTGACCCGACCCAGTTTTCTTTCCCTTTCCCTACGTCTACTTAGTGAATTTGACCTTATTCAATTGAGGTCAAACTTTCATATTTCCCTCTTCTCTCAATTCCATCCCACTTCTCACGTTTCCACCCCCCATGATCCACTCCCATTAAACCCCATTAACAAGAAAATCATCCCCTTTATAATTTCCATCCAAGGTTCAACTTCAGAAGGCACTACACACAACACTTTCTGTACAAGTCACTCAAAGAGTTCCACAAAGCCTACAATCATAGTAAGTGAACTCTTGATTTTCATTGGTGATCACCAATTATGTTTAAGTAAAGATGTCCATGGGTTTATATATGTGTGAAATATCATGTATAATGAACCCTAGATGATGAAAGTTCTTAGGTGTATGTTTTGTTGTAGTTGTCTACTAGAAACTAGGGTTGTTGATTTGCTAGTAGTAATCTATGAAGATGATTTGGGGATGGGAATAATATGTTTAAAATTGGGGCTGTGAAAGTAGTTTTGTAGCATAGGGTTGTGGATCACATGAAAAAGGTGACTGTCTTAATCCCATGGACAGGCCTGATGGGACATTAGGGGTACAATAGGCGTCGGATCAGAGCACTAGAAATGGATCAGTGCCTGAAAAGGCTTCTGTCCAAATCTGATGCCCGATCTCGATGGGACATGGGACCTCCCACGCCTATGGAAAACTAACATGGGAGGACAAGAGTTACCTTACATATGCACTGTCCCATTCTTATGCCCTCTCCCATGGGATGTGGACCTCCCACACCCATGGCGGGTCGACATGAGAGGACAAAATTCCTACAAAACTTAACTACTTTATTCTGACACCCTTTTCCACAGGCTGTCATACCTCTCATGCTCGGGGAGGCTGGTGTCACACCTCGAGGCTACCGCCTGGATATAACATGGGACCCGAGACCACAAATGTCCCAGGTTAACTCTTGGTCATAGCATAATTCAGGTATATCAAATAATCATAGAGGAAGCATAATAGGAACTAGATAACTCAATCCATAAGATAAAAATAAAGACGAACATGATTCGAAAAAGACCCGAATACTGTCTATGTCTAAAAAACCTCTACACATGACATAAGGAGTTTCTAGGACAAGACCCTAGCTAACTCAAAGTCCAGAAAATAAAATAGCTAACACTATCTGAGAATATAACTAGTCCTAGATATAAGAGGACTCACCAATAGCTGACAGAAAGTGGCTTGGAAGCTCTAGCCACGGGTCTAAGAAGGAACACCTGAATCTGCATCATCAAAGGATACAGCGAAAGATATGCGTCAGTACTGCAGAATGTACTGAGTATGTGAGCGATGCATGAATCATGATA
Organism: Jaltomata sinuosa; assembly: GCA_003996215.1. Lineage (NCBI taxonomy): Eukaryota > Viridiplantae > Streptophyta > Magnoliopsida > Solanales > Solanaceae > Jaltomata > Jaltomata sinuosa. The sequence continues at coordinate 31,341 of QJPP01004181.1, forward strand.
AAAATAGTTTAGAACATGCTTAAGAATGAACTTGTTACATAAAGAAGGTACATGAATAAATATCAAGGTATAAGACATAAAACAGAAATAAAGCTTAAGTTTCATAGTATAGAATCATATAACTTCATAGCTTGAAAATAAACATGTGGGAGTTTCTCTTAACCGACATTAAACCATGCTGATCTACATGGAGTCCAGTGTCATGCACCCCCACTGAAAAAGGCTGTCCTAACCGGCCAATGTTAGAATCATGTCATACCAGAATCCTGTCATAATAAGCCATAGAGGGCACCTATGGTGGCACGTAGTTCTGGGACTAAGGGTACTCTCACCTGATCCAATTTGGTGATAAATACTACTCCCAATATATATATATATATATATATATATATTTATATATATATATATATATATATGTATATAACATGAGCTCATATACGTGTGAGTGACATATCTGATGCCAAACTTGTTCATAACTTGTTCATACCCCGGATCATCATACTACTCAAGAGTTTTAGTTTAGAAAATGACTCCTGAGCATTGATGGAATATCGGGTGTCTTGTCTTGCATAATACTTCATAACTTGTAAAATTTGCATACTTTATGACTTGTAAAACTTTGCATGGATCTAGTTCAATTTCATACTACATATATTTTCATAGAACATAGGAACTAGGAATGCACTTGCTTGAAAAATTCAAGAGAATCCATGTTAACAATTTCCCAATTTTCTTAAATCAAACCATGCATGTAGGATTAACCATAATTAGCCTTCAATTCAAGATAGGAGTTCATATGTAAAAACCCATGCAAAATCATGCAATTTAGTAATAATTTCATAATAAAATCATGAGAAGACAATTTATAGCAAAACCCATAAGAATTGGTTAAGAACCCTAATTTGAAAGTTCATGAAATCAAAATAAAGATTTGGGGTTTTGGGCACAAGGGTGAAACGAACCCATTGTTGAATACCCACATACCTTGATTGAATCTAACCCACTTGAAATTGAAAAGAAGAGGAGGCTTGAACTTCGAGCTTGAGACTTGGAGCTTGAAACCCTAACTTAAAACTTGAGAAGATGGAACTCCTTTTCTTCTTTTGGAAGTTGATTGAAAGAATGAGAGAGAACTTAGGCCAAGTAGGAATAAAAACCCTCCTAAATAGGCTTAAAATGACTTAGTATAGGAGTTAAAGAGTGGTAAATTACAAAAATACCCCTGAACTTAAACTTGGAAAAAGCTGGAAAAAGTCGGCTACAGAGGCCACGAGTCAGTCCATGGTCCGTCATCAACAGATCCGTGGTTTCAAGTGCCACTTCTAGGGGTCTACTGGAACTCAACACCACGAGTCACTCTACAGTCCGTGGTTCAGGATGATGGACCATCTTGTTGACTCGTGGTTCTGACTTTAGGATATGAGAATCCTCTGATCCTCAGGGACTACGAGTGGAAGAACGGGTCATGGAATAGGTTGACGGGTCATCAATCCACTCGTGGAATTCAGAGGACTTGGTACCTCTCTGAAGGTGATTCCACAGTTACAGGATGGACCGTCGTTCAAAATGATGACCCATCAAGTCATTCGTGACAATTGGATAGAAAAGCTGAATTTTGACAAACCACGGGTCACTCTACTAACCGTGGTTTTGGTTCACGGGTCATGAACCAACCAGTAGTTTTGAAGATGGAAATTTTAAGGTTCAGTTCAGAAATCATGAGTCACAATACAGACCGTGGTTCAGAACCACGGTTTGTCATCCCTGTCCGTAGTCACTGACAGTGCTGCAATAAATTGCCTATAACTTCTTACACCGGACTCGGATTAATGCACGGTCGGTGGAATTGGAAAGAAGACTCAAAAAACCTTTAATTTGGTGGTTACTAGACCATCTAACTCCTTATATTTTAGGAGGAATGGTCGATTGAAGTTGACCCTAGTTTAGTCTTACATGAAAACTTACTTGGGTGAGGTGCTTGCAACTTAACTTGATGGTAGGAGTTTCTTATGAATATGATTCACATCCAAAGCACTCACCACACTAGGAATATGATCATTACACTCATGGAAAAGGTTTGGGTAATAGCTTAGGATTTTTGGGGTGTTTCAATATCTCCCCCTTGGGATCATTCATCCTCGAATGAAGACTAAGAAAGGAAACTCTAGAGAGAAAATAGCCCAACCAAAAACGAAACATGAAAACTAAAGAATAAACATGAAACTGAACTTTACAACTTAAAACATGACTGAATCAACTTCAAAAATATGAATACATGCTAGGATCATGAGAGAAACTGATGGAATAGATTCGGAAGGACATATTAAGGATGGAACTACTACCTCAAGCTGAAATCAGATCGGAAGGAGAATGGTGAGGGTACTTGGCCTTCATGGATGATTCTGCTTCCCAAGTAGCTCCTTCAACTGAGTTGCAAAAGCTGAAGTACTATCGTGGTAACTGACTTCTGATTGAAACAAAAACTAAGTTGGTTTCATGAGACACACATGCATACTGAGAATGTAAGAACAACCAATAGAATAGGAACTGGATATCCAACATGATAACTGGACTGGGATGAGAGTAGGAACTCAGCTAAAACTCATAAAGAATAAATGTACTCTAGAAATCGCAGTTAACCGAAAGGGACACCAAACTGAGAGAAAAAGATATACGAGAAAACTATTCTTTTCTAAATACCACCCCTACCATTCGCAACTAACAACCTCAACAGTGCACATAAACGTACTAAGTTCTGAGTCTAACTACCCAATTCTCCATGTTCAAACCTCTCTCGACTAGGTCTCTTGCATCAAGAACATCTTTTATGGATAGTATTCCCTCTTATCACAATAGCCAATTAACCTAGGGCTCCCAACCAAAGCGTCACTAGTTGCGCAAAACAAATATCCATTTGTATCCCATCACGATATTCAAGCTTATAACTATGGTCACCTTATGGTTTCTTATCTTACCCTATTTAAGACTTCTTTCTGCTATCCTATCATAACTTGGAATCGCAAATTCAAGAACTTCTACAAAGGGACATACTAGACTACCTCATCTAACTATTTCGCATGAATAATCCTTACCTCATAATTCACCCACACCTAGAAGTCAAGGTGGAAAGAGTACACTAACAAGGAAAAGGAATTTGCTACCTCCTAGCTAGGCTACTACAAAGTCTTCTCCCCTAACGCTTATAATAACATAAACCAAAATTATTGAAAGAAAAGAGCAGGAGCAGGAGCATCACGAATGAAGGATTACAGATTGATCTTGACTTATACTTAGCGTGATCAAGCCACTCAAGGTAAGGCTTGGGGAGTTGAGTGCGATAGGCATGAGTATTTTACATACTGGAAACATAAGGCATGAATGGTGGGGATCACCACCCCTCGTCATCAAAGGCAAAGGTCAAGGTCTTTTAGAGCAAGGAAATCATAAGTGCAAACCGTTTCAAGAATCAGGTCGAAGCATACACATAAGTAACATGATTTGTTTAGAAATAAAGGCATGTCTGAAGAATGAACTGAGAAAATAGGACCGAGCATACTCAGAGACATGAGTTTACATAGATAACAAACCTCAGGGCATAAAGTCAGAATATATAGAATCGCAGGATAAGAGTAGAATCATTGTCTGAAGCAATCACTTACCATTCGAGAATCTGAACAAAAGCATGAATCTGAAATAGGACTATGGCGCTGACACACAAGGCATGCAAAAGGTATCATAATGGCAGAAGTATACTTAGGATGCTAGGATAGAAATAATCTTTTGTCTCCCCTCTTGACTTTGTTCTAACACTCACAAGCATCGCTACCTGAGCCTCTAAAATCTGACTGATTCTATATTTCCCCATCTCCCCCTTAGGTTAATGCTACCCTCCTAAGTCTATGGACCTCTCACCATCCTCTCAAAGGAACTATGATTGTTTTACCCTAACAGAACATACACTACTCTAGAATCCAGCACAAATACCCACTTCCTTCTATAGTCTAAGACCCTCCTCCGCCTAAAAGTCTATGCCTTAACCCTCCTATCCCCATTCTGTTCTGGGTCAAGATAACTCACAACCAAACAAGAATAGGGATCCGAGGACTATGGATGCATACATGAAGAAAATCTAGTGACGTACCTGATTCAACTTCTGGAGGAATACTCTGACCCGGTTGGCTAGGCAATGAAAGGAATTGGTGTTAGAGCTGAACACCACTGTTGCTCCTCTTAGTTGAGGGGAAATCCTTGATCCTATTGCCTAACTACCCACACCTAAACCAACCCTCTGTGCCAGCAAGGCACTCACCTAGGTGAAACTTACCACAACTACTACAACGAGGGTACCACGAGGTCTTTGGAGCCCTTTCATGACAAGATTGAGAATCGAGGGCAGGTGTGCTAACTGAAGATGGGGTTGGTCCGGATGACCTATGATGAGAAGATGATTGGTTCCATGTTCTGGTCTTTTTGTTCTTCCTCTTCCTCTTCTTTAGTTTCTCTTTCTCATTCAACTGAGCTGGCATGGCTTGAACCAACATACATATGGCTTCAAGAAATTCTGTATTCATAACCTCATGATCTGGAGTGTTTGGATTAGAATTCCTCATAGTATTTCATCGCGGAGACATTATCTGAAATGCGTAAGAAATGGATTAGAAGGGTAAGTAGGGTTGAACTCTATCGCACGATAGTGAACATGAAGAAGTAAAGTTTTTCTTAAAACACCTCATAGCCTCTCTCTCATAAGTGTGGCGTGCTTCACACCCATGAAAGAGACTCTACTTAATGAAGCCTTCAGACACCCTAGGACTCTTGAACCTTATGCTCTGATACTAAATTTGTCTTGCCCCGAGGCTACCCCCTAGACGTAACACAGGACCCAGGATCACAAGTGTCCCAAGTTAACCCTTGGTCATAGCATAACTCAGTTATATCAAATAAGTATAGAAGAAGCATAATAGGAACTAGATAACTCAATCCATAAGAAAAAAATCAAGAGGAACATGATTCGAAGAAGACCCGAATACTGTCTATGTCTGAAAAGCCTCTACACATGACATAAGGAGTTGCTAGGACAAGACCCTAGCTAACTCGAAGTATAGAATATAAAATAGATAACACTATTTGAGAACATAACTAGTCCTGGATCTAAAAGGACTCACCAACAGCTGACAGAAAGTGGCCTGGAAGCTCTAGCCACGGGTCTGAGAAGGAACACTTGAATCTGCATCATCAAAGGATGCAGCGCATGCGCATGCGTCAGTACTGTAGGATGTACTGAGTTTGTGAGCGATGCATGAATCATGATAAAAATAGTTTAGAACATGCTTAAGAATGAACTTGTTACGTAAAGAAGGTACATGAATAAATATCAAGGTATAAGACATGAAACATGAAATAAAGCTTAAGTTTCATAGTATAGAATCATATAACTTCATAGCTTGAAAATAAATATGTGGGAGTTTCTCTTAACCGACATTAAACCATGCTGAGCTAAATGGAGTCCAGTTTCATGCACCCCCACTGAAAAAGGTTGTCCTAACCGACTAAAGTTAGAACTATTTCATACCAAGATCCTGTCATAATAATCCACAGAGGGAACCTATGGTGGCACATAGTTCTAGGACTAAGGGTACTCTCACCCGGTCCAACTTGGTGCTAAATACTACTCCCAAAACATATATATATATATATAACATGAGCTCATATACGTGTGAGTGACATATCTGATGCCAAACTTGTTCATAACTTGTTCATACCCCCGGATCATCATACTACTCATGAGTTTTAGCTTAGAAAATGACTCATGAGCATTGCTGGAACATCGAGTGTCTTGTCATGCGTAATACTTCATAACTTGTGAAATTTTCATACTTTATGACTTGTAAAACTTTGCATGGCTCTAGTTCAATTTCATAATACATATATTTTCATAGAACATAGGAATTAGGCATGCACTTGCTTGAAAAATTCAAGAGAATCCATGTTATCAATTTCCCAATTTTCTTAAATCAAACCAAGCATGTAGGATTTACCATAATTATCCTTCAATTCAAGATAGGAGTTCATATGTAAAAACCCATGCAAAATCATGCAATTTAGTAGTAATTTCATAATAAAATCATGAGAAGGCAATTTATAGCAAAACTCATAAGAATTGGATAAGAACCCTAATTTGAAAGTTCATGAATCAAACTAAAGATTTAGGGTTTTGGGAACAAGGGTGAAAGGAACCCATTGTTGAATACCCACATACCTTGATTGAATCTAACCCACTTGAAATTGAAAAGAAGATGAGGCTTGAACTTGGAGCTTGAGACTTGGAGTTTGAAACCCTAACTTAAAGCTTGAGAAGATGGAACTCATTTTCTTCTTTTGGAAGTTGATTGTAAGAATGGGAGAGAACTTAGGCCAAGTAGGGATAAAAACCCTCCTAAATAGGCTTAAAACGACTTAGTATAGGAGTTAAAAGAGTGGGAAATTACAAAAATACCCCTGGACTTAAACTTGGAAAAAGTTGGAAAAAATCGGCTTCAGACACCAAGAGTCAGTCCACGGTCTGTCATCCTAAAGGACGAGCCATCAACTGATCCATGGTTTCAAGTGCCACTTCTAGGGGTCTACTGGAACTCAACACCACGAGTCACTCTACGGTCCGTGGTTCAGGACGATGGACCGTCCTGTTGACTCGTGGTTCTGACTTTAGGATATGAGAATCCTCTGATCCTCAGGGATTACAAGTGGAAGAACCGGTCATGGAATAGGTTGACGAGTTGTCAAAAAACTTGTGGAATTTAGAGGACTTGGTACCTCTCTGAAGGTGATTCCACGGTTACAGGATGGACCATCATTTAAAATAATGACCCGTCAAGTCATTCATGAAAACTAGGTAGAAAAGCTGAATTTTGACAAACCACGGGTCACTCTACTGACCGTGTTTTTGGTCCACAGGTCATGAACCAACCAGTGGTTTTGAATATGGAAATTTTAAGGTTCAGTTCAGAAATCACGAGTCACAGTACGGACCGTGGTTCAGAACCATGGTTCGTCATCCCTGTCCGTAGTCACTGACAGTGGTGTAGTAAATTGCCTATAACCTTTTACTCCGGACTTTGATTAATGCGAGGTTGATTGCGTTTGAAAGAAGACTCAAAAAACCTTTAATTTGGTGGGTATTAGGCCACCTAACTCTTTATATTTTAGGAGGAATGGTCAATTGAAGTTGAACCTAGTTTAGTCTTACATGAAAACTTACTTGGGTTAGGTGCTTGCAACTTAACTTGATGATAGGAGTTTCTTATGAACATGATTCACATCCAAAGCACTCACACACTAGTAAAATGATCATTATGCTTATGGAAAAGGTTCGGTTAATAGCTTAGAATTTTTAGGGTGTTACAGCTGGAAATTTGTAAATTAATTCAAAGTGTAAAAAAAGAAAAAATTTGAATTTTGGTTTGGTTTACTAACATTGCTCACTTACAGGTACTATATGTCACCACCTACTCCACTACGATGAGGGGGACCACGGAAATCTAAAGAAAAGGTCGTGTCTACTCGGTTAAAGGATCAACCCACCAATTCTGAGGGCGAGAAAAGTGATTCAGACAACATCCCTCTTATCTGGATGACGAAGAGAAAGTTGGTGGTCTCATCTCCTTCCAGTCTGAAGTGGAGGGAGGTGATGCACCTGAGCGGGCGCAAGCATCCAAGTACACTTTCCCCCAGTCTGAAGAGGGGGAAGGACCATCTTTTGGTTCATCCAATTTTGATGTGGAGAGTGACCATACTCTTCTATCAGCAAAAGGAGGACAAGAGGCAGCTATTTCAGTTTCTAGTGGCATGGAAACTAAGACCGAGTTGGGAAATGATGCAAAGTTAGGTTCAGAGTCAGGTTCTACTAAGGAGGCAAAGGGTGATACAGAGTCTGAGACAGAAGAAACTACTCCTGAAAAGGAGGTGACCCCACCTACTCCAAAGCAGCCTGGAATTTCCTTGGCTCTCCCTTCAAAGGATATCCGACTCCGGGAGCTGACACGGTGGTACATCAAAGGGTCCAAGAAGATATTTGACTATGGACTCTAGGTAACGACAAGGGGGCACCTATAACGCCCTATTGTAGAAGAGTGGAGGATAGACTCCTTCAAGCTGAAGGACTTTCCTAAGCTTGAGGAGTACTTCCGCCACTACAATTTGGGATGGAAAAGCAAGCCACTCCTGGACCATCAGCCAACTATTGTTAGGTAGTTCTATGCAAACTATTTGGCTATACAAGATAGTAGGTGCCGAAAAGGTCAGAAAGCTATAGATTTACGTGCTCTTGAGAGCATCCCAGTACGAGCTGTTCCGATAAACATCTCAGCCGAGACCATCAATAGATTTCTATATGGGCCTGAGTATGTTGCTCTGACCAACACTTCAGACTACGACCACCGGTACAGATATAAGACTGAGCAAAATAAGTGGTTGGCAAAGATTCTCATATAGACCGACACTCCAAAGTGGTTGCACCAAGACAAGCCACAGATTACAAAGGCGTCTCTAACCTTCGAGGGAAAGTTTTGGTGGGCTCTTGTGCAATTCCGGCTTATGCTGATGGGTTGTGATAATTAGTTAACGATTAAGCGAGATCTTCTTATTGATAGCTTGTTATCCAAATACAAGATGAATATGGGAAAAATCATAGCTGAGGAGATCCGGGACATGGTCACAAAAATTAGCTCATCATACCCATTCCCATGCCTCCTGATAGAGATATGTGAAGCCGATGAGGTGCCTCGGTATTCAGACATTGATCATGGAGAGTATGCTATCCGGACCCACCATCTGGAGAGGTCCAAAGATGATACTAAAACCTTATGTCTGGGAAGCACTTCTGAGTCAGCTGAGCCGACCACCATCCATGATGCCTTTGTGTTACCACCAGAAGTCGTGCCCTATGTGACTTGCTTGTCGACTCTAAAGGGCAGTTTAAATGAGGAAACCCCATCGGCTCGAGAAGAAGCTGTTGTGAATTTAAGACGCCCTTAAAGTACTCAGTTGTTGACTCCTTGCGGGGTCGACATCTTTATTCCTGAGACTGCTAAGGCACCTTCCACTTCTGCTGGAACCCTATATTTATCTGAGTCTTATGCTAGAAAGGACTTGCTTTGGAGGATTCCGCCTCTGTTTACGCCTTCCATTCGGTGAATTTTTCCAACAATGTCCAACACATTATCCAGCTAAAGGAGCAGAGAAAAAGTTTGCTCAGCAGTTCCAGGCTATTGTTGATGCCTCCATACAGAAAGCTATAGCTCTATTTGTTAATGTGCATGGCCGGATCGATGCATTAGAAAAGAGGATCGATGAAAAGTTGGATAAAATAGGTGCATCTAAGCTTACAGAGATAAAAAAGAGATTGCAGCACTGAAGGTAGATGTGGATGAGTTGAAGGGTCGTCTGGCCTCATATACTAGTGTTCCATTAGTCATGCCATAGGCCCTATTGGAGCCAATATTTGATTTATGGGACTTTATTAATCCTGAGCTCCACCAGAAGGAACCTCAAAAATATAATGAGGCACCGGCTAGTCCTTTAGAGCCTGAGAAAAAGAGGAAAAGAAAGGACAATCATGTCCGTACGGAGGACACACCCCTCATCCTAAAGTCTCTGAAGTAAAAGGAGGATAAAGTTGCAAAGAAAGCGAGAAAAGAGGAAGAAAAAGCATGCAAAAAGTCCCTTGCCAGTCACCAAATTAAGGTTGATACTGTTGGTACTGGTGGCTCGGCAAGTGGTGTTACAGGAACTGTAGAGGAACCATTTTTAGACCCTATTATGGGAGTGAGTGTTGTTGATGCTGCTCAGGCAGTTGTTAGTGTTGCAAGGACTACGGAGGCAGCCTCAGTTGGTGAGAATATTGTGGGCATCGATCCAGTGAGCCCAACTACTACACGTGATAACCGTGCTTAGGCTCCACAGGTATGCCTTATATCCCTTGTTTCATTATTTTTAGTGCATTGGGGATAATGCACTACCTTTTTGATAGGGTAGGGGGCAACTTGGTCATCTGGTTATTGTAGAGTGTTTTGGAAAAGTCTAAGTATCCAAAACATTCACATCGTGTCGCGATGTTAAATCAGGCGATGCATGGGAGGCAACCCATGAGGGTATCTAAAAGGTACCTATGTCCTTTGGGTTTTCTTGCCTGTGTTCATTCCCTAAGGACTTTTATATTTCTATTGAACCGGCATGTTTAGAATATGATGTGTGTTTGTAGAAGAAAAGTAGGAACTTAATCCAGCTATGGTTGGTCTTATTTTGATAAAAATTTGTGAAAATGGAGACCCCTCCAAACTTTTATGCAATAAGTTGTTAGGACTGACCTTGATGGATCTGTAAATAACAGCACATATATAAAGGTGATAAGTAGCTTAAGCTAATGCATGAACTGATAGTTAGCTAATCCATAGTCTAAACTTTGTGCCATGTGTGAGTGAGCTGCTTTGTATCTGTTCTTGTTGTACTGTATCAATCTAGAACTTTCCTAGTTAATCCTGCCATGGTTGTAGAATAGTTTGGTTAGGAGATGATCATAGGCCATTTTTGAATAAGTCCACTTAAGCCAAAGGACTTACCAAATGAAGAAAAAAATTGATTCTCTTTGATCCCTGAATTTGAGACTAAGTTAATCTTTTTTGTTGTTAGCCTGTTCACCTTCCTTGTTTACTATAAACCTTTGTTTTGGCCTTGGTCCCTCCTTGGACATTGTGTACCTCAACTCAGGCTAAACGCCTAAGTTGAGGGTGGCTACCTTAAGTGTAAGTAGGAAGATTGGGGTATGAAAAGATCGGGTTAGTGTTGAAAAGGAAGAGAACGAGTGTGGTTAGAATGCTAGAAAAAGAAAGAAAGAGAAAGAAAATAAAAAAAATGAAAAGATAAAAATTGTGCAAAAGTGCAATAAAAGCCACACCCGAAGCTTGATTAAAGTGAAAAGATAACAAGAAAGGAGAATAAAGGAGGAAATATTGTGGTCTGAAAAGTGGAAAATAAAAAGTAATTGTAGTGTCAAGGAGGGCGTAGTCACTGTTACCCAAATATACCATTCTTGTCCCTAACCCTACGTTACAAGCCTAACAAAGTCCTATAGTGATCGTAACCAAACTATTTGAAATACAAGGCATAGAAAATAAGGCCAAGCCTATGGTATTGTGCATGTACAGCTTGAATTTCTTTGCAAGAGTGAGAGTATTTCCAGTCCCTGATTGTTGAATGCAATTCTGTGTGAGAGGGACTTCATTGTGGTAAGGGCACTAGAGTAGACTGTGATTACTGAATAATTGGTATGAATGTCTACTGAGTATGTTATCTTGCTCATGAATATCATGTTGTCATCCATGGATACGTCTTGTGTTGTCTTGATAACTTGTATGTATGCACTAGTTTTGAACCAATATGGAGAGGGTACAGGTTCTATGGACAGAAAGGATGTTTGAACCATATTGTTGTTGTAGTTCCTAGTTTCCTTTTACTTAATCATCGTTTTAGTTCATATTTTCGTTTGTTTCTTGAGGACAAGCAAGCATTCTAAGTTGAGGGTATTGATGTGCTGGGATTTCACGGCACTTTCATTGTTTAAAACTAAGGATTTTAGGATTTCTTAGGTGTGTTTTGTTAGATATGATGTTCGTTTGTTACATGTGCAGGGAAAAGTGTTGAAAATATAAAAAGACCAAAAAGTTGCAGCTTTTGCGGTAAAAAGGCATGCCCCACGGGCTTCAGATCCACCATGGCCTATGAGAGAAGGCGTCAGGATGAGACAGAAAGAATTGAAGTCAAAACTCAGTCCCACGTCCAGCCAAGACGGGTGCCGGAGCAGACACGGGCCATCACACTTACCTGTGGGAATGGACCATTGGAACTAAAGCTACTATGTTAAGTATGACGAGCAGCCACGACGCCCGTGAGAGCCATGACGGGATGTTATAAAGCCCGTCAAATGAGCCAGAGGCAATTGGAGAAGCAGAGTTGCTAGCCGATGAGCTGCCCATGATGGGCGTGGTGACCATGATGGCCTGTAGCATTTTCTCGTGGAAACAAGGCAGAGAGCCTGAGACGCAAAGTGATGCAATGTTCGATGGGAACCCACAATGCTAGTGGCACCCACGATGGCTTGTGAGGCTTGCCCGTCGGAATTGTTGTGTCTAGCTCTCCTAAATTAGTTAGAATTTGGTATGTTTTGTCTATAAATACCTTCCCTTAGGTTTTATTTCGAACGTTACACACTAGTTACTTATTGTTGCACTTTATTTACGTATTGTTGAGACATCATAACACAATTTTGAAATCTAAAGATTATTCTTGATTTATTGAAGTGTTCTTGAGGATTCAAGATTTTCAATTTTCTTTACTTGTTCTTGTAAGTTATAATCATGATCTCTTTGTCTAAATATCATTATCTTCTTACAACTATGAGTAGCTAAATCCATAACTAGGGTTGTGGGAACCATGAAGTATTAATAAAGTAGGCAAAGTACTTGGTAATTCTAGGATGGTGTTTAAGAATGTATTGTTCTTCCCTTAACTTTGATTGCTTTTTAATAGTTACAAATGTTAAAACTCGCCTTATTCTTACTTGTCGGACCAAGGAGGTAATGAATGGGAAAAGGGTTAGTTACAATGGAGATATGGGGCTATCAACCCTAATCAAATAGCTTGACTTTGTCTGAGAATAGCTAATTTAGGGTCGAAGGTAAGGGTTAGTAAAGCATACACCCATAGACGGACCAAGTTACGTGGTAAAATTCATCTATCTAGGGGAACAACCATTTAGGTGAACCTAACTTACTGATCTTGCATGCTAAGCACCAAACTAGCTTACTAAGTACAACGTCTTACTAAGTTATGATCTCATGGGGAACACTACCCTAGTCCCTTCTCTCATTGATTACAACACTTGCAACTGTTACTTTGTTACTTGTTCGAATTTGAATTACGATTACTACTTGTTACTATAAACCCCCCTTGTAGGGAAATAAATGGCTAAGAGTGCGAGTAAACATAATTGACCCTAGTCCTTCCATATTCCCTGTGGGATCGACTCCAACCTTCGTTGGGTTTTATATTTGAACAACGACCGCTTCATGCTTCTAAAAGGAGGTGTAATTTGGGCATATCACACTTGAATGCAACGTAGCACCTTATTCCTAGATGAAAATTGCTTTAAAATGTCCACAAAATGAGCAAAATGAAAAGAAAGGAAGAAATTAGTGCTTCCAAGTGAAGGTAATAAAAGGATGTTGAATAATTAAGTTGAAGGGAAATTTGGGTTGTGAGAGGGAGAAATAAGGTGAAGTTAATGTTCAAAAATATGAGTGGTGTTTTGTATGATCACAAGGAGCGTTAGGGAGGTTTAGTCACTTCAGCCAAATGTAATCCTCACCTTAACTCTAGACAACATCGTATCCGACAAGTCCTTAGGGATTTCGAGCTTGGTAACTCTATATTAGTGGTGAATTACATGAAGGGCAAGCCTATGGTTCTATATGTGTGCACTCAAACTTCTTTGAGAGAGTGAGAGTCTTTGTATTCTCTTATAATCGCTTTAATTTGAATTGCATAAATATGAGTAGGATTCTCTCTTGTGGTGAGTGGCGTCATACTCTTGAATCGAAAAATGAAGTCTCTATTTCAATTGAGAGGAATGAATGAGACAAGTTGTGTGCCGAATCTCGAGGCAAACCTTGAAGGTTTATGCCAATGACTTGAGAAGCTTGATAATCTTATTTTGAATAACAAATCTCTTGTTTTTGATTGAGAAATGAAATCCTCTTTGTTTAAGCTTTGAAATGAGCTCTTGCCTTGAGAGTATGGTGATACCATTTGAGATGAGCATTGTAGTTTAGTCTTTTTGCTTTGACTCTTTTGTTCTTATATTCTTAGGTTTTAGAGTCAAAATAATATTGTGTACAACCCTTGTGTTTTGATAGTCTATTTTATTCCTTACCTTGTGAGTATCTTGCTTGAGGACTATCAATAGTTCAAGATAGAGGGTTTGATAAGTTGGTAATCTACCAGCTTATTGGGCCTTTATTCATGAATTATTGTCATATTTTGATGAGAATTATAGGTACTTATTGCCTTTATTGATATAAATGCAGGTATTCTTTGTCAAGTTAAGAAATCAAAGGAATTGAACCCAAAGAGCTTAAAAAGAAGTTAAAGTATGAAGGTGATCAAAAAGGGGAAGAAACTGTCAAGAGGTGCGACTGACATGTGAGCCGCAAATTAGCAACTACCCCAGAAGCTACCAACATGCTAGCCACACATTGAGACATACGATTGCACCTTTCCTCACACCTCATATTGCACCAGCCACTGGACTTCACTGCTTGAAGAGAAAGGGACTTGCGAGTCACATACCTCAAGATGCAGTCGCATGTGCTATCGCACGTCAATCCCACCAGCTATAAAGGGCATTTTTGTCCAAGTATATGTGACATAATTGGGAAGGTTCTAAAACTCTTTTTGGGGTATGTACCTGATATACAATTCAGTTTTTACTTTCCCCAAGGAAGAGCATTGAGAGTACACTTTCTAATTTCTTCTTCCTCAATGAAAAATACCATTTGTAAAGATTTTGAGCTTGGAATTGAACGTAGCTTTCAATATGAATGGAATTTTGGGAAACCCATTTGGTATCTTCTCTTGTTCCTTTAATATGAGCATCTAAATTCTATTATAGGGGCATCTGAATGATGGGTATTTGAATTTGGATATGGATATTGATTAAATATGTTTATAATTAATTATTTAGTATGGGTCTATTGAATTCTTCATGGTTTAATTATAAAATTGATGGTTGCAAACATTGATTGAGTTTACTAATTTTGTACTTGCTTGAAAGAGGAGTTCATAAATTGGGTAAGAATTCAATAGTGGAGATTTGGGATTTCCACCATAGATTAAGGCTAGAAATAGCTTGATCGAAGGAAATTCTCATCTAAGAATCAAAGTTAGAAATAGTTGATTCACCCAAGTATTATTTGGTTTGTTTAAGGCAAAGCTATGGTACTTGAACAAAGACCATGGTACATATATTTGTAGGGTCTAAAGAATACCGAATATAGCTCGAACCAAGCTACCCATACTTTTAATCGAAAGTTCGCATGATTAATCAATTCCCTAGCCCATTGTAGAACCTCATCGGAAGCATACCCCTAGTCTTGCTTCTCTTGATCATCAAATCGTGTTTACGTTGTTCTCGTGTTGAATTGTGATTCATTAATTCCCAAACCTTTCCCCCAAATTTTACTTTTGTTCCTTGAACACTTACTCTCTCTAGTAATTGTTATTTGATAATTTATTGGCAAATCATTATCCCATTCTCTGTGGATACGACCCTGATATATGTTGGGTTATTTATTATTTTGCACGACAATCGTTACTACCTCCTTCGGGAGAGTGCTTTTGAACGTCATAAAAATGGCACCATTGCCAGGGAGTGGTGTTTGATTTGCTATTTTATTATCATTTAATTCACTTTTCTTGAGTGTTTGTTCTATTTTACTTTTTTGTTGTTTGTGTTATTTCGAACAAGTTGCCCATGAGTCAAACGGGGGACCAAGAGAGTGTTAATGGATTTATGGACATGGAAGATGGACATGTTGTCCATGGTGCTATAGGTGCAATTTGCCTACCCCCAACCATTGGAAATATCGTGTTCCACGTGACGAGCATGATGCTTCATTTGATACAAATGAAAGGACTCTTTGGAGGGCTGGCTCATGAAGATGCCAATCGACATATATGAAACTTTTTCAAAATATGTCAGCCTTTCAATATAATATATCCCAAGAGTCGATCCAACTCCAATTGTTCCCTTTCTCCCTTATGGGGGAAGTAACAACGTGGCTTGAGGAGCTCACAGAGGGCTCTATTACAACTTGGAAAAGACTAGTGGAACCCTTCTTGGTAAGATTCCTCCAACTTTCTCAGATAATGCAGTTAAGGGATGATATCACAAATTTCCGACAACTACCGGATGAATCATTGCATGAAGCATGGCTGAGATTCAAGAAGAAGCTTTTGTTATATCCAAACTATGGTTTGCCGAACAATGTTATCCTTCAAAGCTTCTATCTAGCTCTAGACTCTATGAACAAATCAGTGGAAAATAACATCATAGGTGGAACACTTATTGACCAAAATTATGGTCTTGTTATGGCTCTCTTAGATTGAATGACAAAAACTAATAGGGCGTGGCATACTAGAGAAGTCAATGTCTATCGGGTGTTACTTCTTCCATTATGACTAGTGAGATAAGGATAAAGGAGGAAGAAAGAGATGAGACTATGGCTAAAATAATGACTCAAATTGACTTGTTGGCCAAACATATGATGGAAGCTGAGACCAAAAGTGTCAATGTCGTGGGTACTTATGGTTCGACAGATCATGATGGAGTTGGTACTCATAAATTGGGAGATAAGGAGCTTTGTTTTCTAGCAGCGGGTTCTCGACCCAGATTTCAAGGTACCAACCAAGGTCCTTGGCATCCTAGAGATGAGAATCAAGGTTGGAACTGAGACAAGGGCATTCAATGGAGGGATAGAGAGTAGGGTAGAGACTGTGAAGGTCAATTGTGAGAACGTTAGAGATACAGTGATCATTACAATCACCAAAGTGCTAATCCCTATGTGCCTCTACCAAAAGCCAATGTTTCTCCATATCAACCAAGTGTGAGTGACCCCGTACATTCCAAGTTGAAGATATGTTATCTCAAATGCTATAAAAAGTTTAATCTATGGATAGCAGGGTGAAAGACTTAAAGAGTGAGGTATCCACTCTTCATCAAATGGTGAGTTCACACTCGGCATTAATCAAGCACTTAGAGGCTCAAATAAACTCTCTCTTCTTAAATGAACCTGCGTTTGAAAGGTACTCTTCCAAGTGACACTCTTTTGAATCCGAAAACTAATGGCCATGTGATGATAATTTATGACTTGAAGGGGAAGAATTCTTAGTGGTGTGCAAAAACCAATCGTAGAAGTCATTAGGGAGCAAGATGAAAAGATAGAAGAGGAAGTCGTGATTGAGAAAAAGAGTGATGAAAGCCTGGATATTGGGGTGATGCTTAGTGCACCTGATGTGGTTGAAAATTATGGTAGCCCACATGAGGAAAAGGACAAGACTGAATATCCTCTTCAAATTGCCATTGAGATCAAGGAGGAAACCCAGAGTGTGCCAAGGTTGTTTCCTAAAGGCCCTCCTCCATATACTAAGAGGTTAATCAAGAAAAAGAAAGATAATCAATTCACAAAGTTTATAGACATGTGCAGCAAACTATCCATCAATATTCCTTTGGTTGACGCTCTTATGCAAATGTCGGGTTATGCTAAGTTAATGAAGCAGTTGCTAAAGAAGAAACAAGTGATTGATATGGGAATGGTTTAAGTGTCCTATAGTTATAGTGTTGTCATGACGAGCAATAAAGCTCCTAAACAGAAGGATCTGGGAGCTTTCACCATCCCTTTCACCATTAGGGTGTTCTTGTTCAGAAAAGCCTTATGTGACCTCGGGGCACCTATCAACTTGATGCCCCTCATGATATTCAAAAAGTTGGGTCTAGGTCCTCCTAAACTGACACCGATGAGGCTATTAATGGTTGAACATTCGATGAAACGTCCGGTGGGAATATTATTTGATGTATTGGTGAAAGTAGATAAGTTCATCTTGCCGGATGATTTTGTGGTCTTAGATTGCGATGTTGATCTTGAGGTTCCCATCACTTTAGGGCATCCCCTATTTGCCACCAGAAGGGAACTTGTTGATGTAGAGCTAGGGGAGCTTAAATTCTGAGTGGGGAGCGAAGAAGTCACGTTCATATGTGTAAACCCACCAAACCCCCGGATGGGTATAGAGTTATGTCCGTGATTTCTACCAAGATCGAGATGGTTAAAGTCCATGGACAAGTTGAGATTAAGGATATACCACCCAATGATCAACTTGTGGTCTTGAATGTTCGAGAAAAAAATAATCCTGAGGGGTTGCTCTTGCCTAAGCCACCATACGTGGTAGACATGCACATGAATCCAGATGACATCCTACAATTCCCATATCTATAATGTTGTCAACTTGTCAATAAGAATAGGTGATGAGGATTTTGAAGTACTTCCGACACTTTGGTTGGGATCGTTTCCATTATCTTGACATGAACTCAGGCTATGATTGATCCATGAGGTACTATCGTCATGCCGCGATGTAAAATCAAGCGCTTCTTAGGAGGCAACCCAAGTGTTTTTAGTCAATTTCTTTTACCTTTTGTTATTTTTGGTGTGTTTTAGGAATGCATAGAGATTGAAAAATGACTAAGTGGAAGTAAAATCTCAGAGGGCATGTGTGATAGTCCATGCATTTTGCATGCCTCATTTTTTGGCCGCATGTGGCATTGCACCTGAAAACCAGTGAGCTGAGAATAAAAGTAGAAAGTTGAAGGCATCTGCAATCAGGGATGCGAATCGCACCCTCAAGTGTGTGAGCCACATGCCAAAATAGAGAAGTCGCAAAAATTAGGCTCAAAAATGTCATGTGTGAAGCGATATGCGAGACATACATTGTCATGTGAGAATTGCACGTTGCAATGCATACACAGGTAAGTTTAAAAAAATTATTGACCTACCCATTAACCGACCCGACATGTACTTTGACCCGCGTCTTCTCCACTTCCTTCTCCCTTTTAAACTGTCACCTTCTCCTATTTCTCTCCCATAACTTTCACAAAAACCTCTATAATCTCTACCAAAGCTCCCTAAATCCTCCAAACTTTCCTAAAAATCTCCTTCTCCCTCAGTACTTCCTCACCACAGTCACTACACCACCGCAGCACCACTCCTTTTTCTAGTGAAAAAGTTGGATCTCCATTGTTAGGCACTAAAAGCTTCAAGTTTTTTTCTTTTTTACTCCCTCATATTTGCTTGTGGTAAGTTCTCCAATGTTGAATCCTTATTTTTAAGTAGATTGGGAATATTATTTGTGAAGCATGCTAGTTTAAATTCTCCATATTAATTTTAGGTGAGATCTAATTTTTGGGACCCCAATTTTGGAGTTTATTGTCGATTTTACTTGAGAAAAACTTGTTAGATCTTGATTTTAGATTGATGCATACAACTTGTGTTAATTTTTAGCCCATAATTTCATATTTTTTGATGAAGTCTGAGTAACCCACTTAAGTTGATGCATGGTTTATCCCAATGATAGATTGGATGATGTCATTCTTAAGGGCAAATTGTCATATTCGCAAGGTTTTGGTTGAATAGTGTTATGTGAGCTGAAATTGTAGATATCACTGCGCCCTTGTGTTATTTTAATTGATTATAATTGTTTGGTGAGTGCTTTGGTTGAGGGGAGTGAATTCTTGTTGCGTTGAATATTCTTGATTGAATTTCATGAATGCTTGATGTTCCCGATGTTAGATGGGGTAACGTCCTTCTTAATGGAAGTTTTTAAGCAAATCTTTCATAATGTGTGGGTCTTGAATGTGTTTGATGTTTTCTGGGGAAGTCTGAGTACCCGGATCACTTGGTTATTGGTCAATTCATGCTTAAGCCTTATTAAAGCTTGTGTTGGTAGCCTAGTTTGCACATGCATTCCACAGGTATTGCTCTGTGAGTCACATACGCAACACACATGAAAACGAGGAATTGAGTATTTCCTACTACTCCCATGTGCATTTCGCATGTGACACACAGATCTTCACCTGCGAAATGCATAAGGTGTCGCATATCTGTGCTAAGAGTGGCAGGGTACTTCCTGTAAGTGCGAAGGCATATGCTATGCGCAGACTTGCTGATGTGTTTTGCACATGCCTTCGCACATTTGATGTGTTGTTACCCAGGTTTCTGCCAGTGTAGGCGAAGCCACATGCGATGCACACTTCTTCATATGCACTCCGCATATGACTCGCACATGCCAACAGTTACCTAGTGTCCTTCTCCCTCTAGTATGAATTCAATTTCTTTTTACTTACTAGTTTTTTATAGAAATTCATGCATGGTTCCTAGCGCTAACATCTATTTGCAGGAATATGACTTTCTGTAGGCGCCGTCCAAAAAGACATGCCACCAATCAAGCTTCAACATCTGAAAATTCGGTTGTCCCTGTGCAAAATGTGGGACCATTTGAGTCACAAATTTGGTTTGGCCTTGAGGGGATGGAGGCCTACTATCTTAACTTTCGTGATAAGAGCTCCTTCTTGGAGGAAGCAGGGTTTGATGTAGTCTCCTTCAAAGAGGAGTACCCAAATTTAGCCAAGCAGTTTGATAAAAGGGTCTGGGATCATTTGGCTGAAGCTCCGGGCCCTTATTTCCCTGAATTGGTACGGGATTTTTATGCTTTTTACCGGGCCAATCAAGACATCCTAAAGCACAAGGGTCCAACGAGCAAGTTACCATACCTATAATAAGTTTTAGTGAGGGGCAAAGAGGTTGATATTAACCCTAAAGCCATTAGTTCTATTGGATGGGATGGTGAACCAATAACAGAAACAGGGTATACTCAACGTGTAGCTACAAAGGCTGACCAATACGCTTTGGTAGTTAGTGTCATTGTCGAAGGGGATCCTTTTTGGGCAGTCTCAAAAGGACACATCTCTCGTCAGGATCTTAAGTTTGAAGCTCGAATGTGGTTGGATATTGTGAGCACGCGGCTTATTCCAACTCACAACACCACCAATGTGACTATAAAGGTTTCCATTCTCATCGCATGCATCATGTCTGGCATTCCAACCAATGAAGGGGCAATCATTGCAGAACAATTCAAGAGAAGAGCTAGACATGAATTTCACTTCCATGGCCTTTCCTGTTCTAATTTGTAAATCGTGTTTACGGGCATAATATCATCTATTCTAGCCATTGGAAAAATTTGATGAGCAACTGGCATGATTTATTTGGTCACAAAGCGGGAAAAAGATGCTTCACATGTCAAGAAGAGATGTCTTCCTCAAAATCCAAATGCACCGGCAGGTACAGAGCACACTAAAAATATTGCACATGATCATTTGGAAGATCCACCTCCTGCCCCTGGGGTACCATCTGCCACCCATACTATTCTCCAAGCACTTCATCTTCAGGTGGTTTACTCAAGCTTGCTCACCTTGCTCGCCACAACAAGGAGTATTTGCACAAGATAGCTAAGGACATTCCAGGCATGATTCAATCCGTAATCAAGTCGGCCTTAAAATAGATATGGGATAATTTGCATAAACTGTATGCTTGGGTTGACATAGTGGATCAGGATGTTGGGGCAATCCAA
Source organism: Jaltomata sinuosa (assembly GCA_003996215.1). Lineage (NCBI taxonomy): Eukaryota > Viridiplantae > Streptophyta > Magnoliopsida > Solanales > Solanaceae > Jaltomata > Jaltomata sinuosa. Next base: position 52,626 of record QJPP01004181.1, read on the forward strand.
AAAGAAGTACCTCAATCCACATAAAAAATCCCACACTTGGACCTCAACTTACCGGCTCCTGGATCGCATCACTTCAAAGGACTAGGAGTTTGCCAGATGATTGGTGGGTGGATGAAACCCCACAGACTGCTTGGGCCTTATCTTAAATCCAACAAGTATGCCCCCCAGATAAAGATGCTCTGATGTCACAGGAACCACCAATGCAAGTGCACCCCTTATCTCATATGGTAACCAGAGACCTCAAACTAGACCCAGCTAGGCGACTCCACCTTCATAATATCATGAGTTGATGACGCTTCAGGATAAATAAGAAGTTGTTGACCCTCTTAGTCCACTTCAAGTTAAATGAGACCCATCAATTCCTTCGATGGATAGATTTCAGATCAACCCAGAGCATGCATACATCCCTCCACCATCACCACCTTGGCCTTTAAGAACCCACCACTAACATTATTCACAAATACATCTTCGTCAATGTTAGATCCATCAGGGAGTTCTTGCACTTCATCTCTTTGTGTAAGCTTTTGCGCATTGGGGACAATACTTTGTTTCAGCTGGGGGGTATAATTAGTATTTAAGTCATTGTGAAGCATGTCTAAATATACATTTGTGGTTGTTGTGTTCTTAATTGTGCCCTTGTTGGGCTTGATTTTTCATGATATTTTGAATGTGAATGCTGGGTTGGTCCTACACGATCTATTATTTTACAACCCAAACTTTTCAAATGCACTTAGTGCCTACGCCAAGGCTTTTTTTCATTGATCTACAAGCGCTGAACTCACTTTCGCCTTGTTAATAGTTGATTATTCAAATTAACTCCAAGGTTTCTTTATACCACGGTTCTTTCCCAAGGAGCAATTATTTTCTTTTGTTTATTTCTTTTGTTTATTTTTATGACAAACCGGGTTGGTGTTTCCTTATGATAGATTGAGAGGCAACTTTCTTAAGGGAAAATGCCAAGTTTTAGTATTAAATTGAATTCATTTTTGCTTGTCTCGAAATGAGCCCACCAAAAATTTTCTTGGCAAGAAGTTTGCAAATTAAAGAAAAGTGGGAAAATAATATTTGCTAAAGCATTCTCTTGTCATGACCTGAACATTCTCCATTTGGCTTGATCGATTCACAAATAAGTGTGTAGAAGAACCTGGAATAGCTTATCAAAAGTCATTTGACCCAATTGATTGTGAGACTAATTTTGAAATTCTTGTGTTGTGATGCCTTGTGTGGTAAGGTTATACTTCAATCTTATGTATATGTGTCGTCTAGAACTTGCCTCGAATGTGACTCAATGAGAAATCATAGATGTCATCGAGCTTAGAAGATGACCTTAGGCGCTTTTTGAAAAGCTACTTTACCCAAATTGACTTCCTTTTACACTGATCCTAGTAACCCCTTTTGAGCTTGTGACCTTTACTTGGCACCTTGTTAGACACCTTAACCCTTTTTTGGACCCTCTATTCTTGCACCCATTCTCCCTAATGGCTAGAAAGTGAAATATAGGCTAAAAGCCTAAGTTTGGAGGGAATTGAAATGATGACATAGGAAAAGGCCTAAGTTTGGGGGTGTATGTACAAAATATGGAGAAAAAAGGGAAGCACTTCAATGCAAGGTAGCACCTTATGCCTAAGATGAAAATTACTTCAAAATGTTCAACAAAATGAGAAAAATGAAAAGAAAGGAAGAAATTGGTGCTACCAAGTGAAGGTAATAAAAGGATGTTGAACGATTAAGTTGAAGGGAAACTTAGGTTGTGAGAAGGAGAAATAAGGTGAAGTTAATGTTCAAAAATATGAGTGGTGTTTTGAATTATCACAAGGAGAGATAGGGAGGTTTAGTCACTTTAGCCAAATGTAACCCTAGCCAACATCGTAGCCCGCAAGTCCTTAGTGATTTCGAGCTTGGTAACTCTACATTAGTGGTGAATTACATGAAGGGCAAGCATATGGTTCGATACGTGTGCACTTAATCTTCTTTGAGAGAGTGAGAGTCTTTGTGTTCTCTTATAATCCCTCTAATTTGAATTGCATGAATATGAATGGGATTCTCTCTTGTGGTGAGTGGCATCATACACTTGAATAAAAAAAAAGTCTCTATTTCAATTGAGAGGAATGAATGAGACAAGTTGTGTCACGCCCCGAGGTTACCCCTAGACGTAACATGGAACTTGGGACCACAAGTGCCCCAAGCTAACCCTTGGTCATAGCATTCTCAAGCATAACAAAAGGTAAGCAGAAACATAATAGATAAATCTGGAATCATATACATAGGTAATCAACTCAATTAGAAACATAAAATCCAAAAAGAGACTCGAACACTATCTATGTCTGAAAAGCCTCTACATGACATAAAGAGTTTCTAAGATAAGACCCTAGCTAACTCGAAGTGCAGAAAAAATATAATAGCTAACACTGACTAAGAACATAACAAGTCCTCGATCTAAGAGGACTCACCAACAACTGACAGAAAGTGGCCTGGAAGCTCTAGCCACGGGTCTGAGAAGGAACACATGAATCTGCATCATCAAATGATGCAGCGCAAGATATGCGTCAGTACTATAGGATGTACCGAGTATGTGGGATATGCATAGGTCATGATAAATATATACTTGAAAGCCTGTTTAAAACTGATATCATGCATAATTTGTGATAAAACATGCTTAAATCATCCTTGAAGCTGAAATCATGTGGTAATAGTAAAATCTGTAATGTAATGACTCAATGCAATATCATAAGCTAAAAACATAATCATAAGTAGTATGTCTGAAATCTAAAAGCAAAGAGTTAATACATTTTTAAAGCATAAATTGTTTCTTTGTGAGGTTCTCTAACCGACATAGACCATGTGACCTACATGGAATTCGATGTATCCGCCCCATTGAGAGGACCCAATATACCTTGCCAGGTTATAAAGGCATTATTGTGGCGTGATCACTAAAAGTGATGCCCAACAGAGGGGACTTAATACCTATGGGGGCATGTAGTTCTGGGACCTTTTTGGGTACTCTCACCCTGTCCAACTCGGTGCTAATACTACTCCCAAAATATATATATAGCTCATATAATACTGGGCATATCTGATGCCAAAACTGTTCATACTGATGACATATCTGATGTCAAAACTATTTATAACCAATGACATATTTGATGCCAAAGCTGTTCATAACTGGTGACATATCTGATGTCAAAACTATTTGAAAAGCAATAAGACATATCTGATGCCATGAAATTCAAATTCATAATCTGAAGACTTAGCTTAACCATAGCTTAAAACGCACTTTTCCTTCAAAAGTCATACTTGAAGAATTTTGCATGCAATTTCATAAATACATAAAGGCCATGATATCTAATCATGCCAAATTTTTCTTGGACACATGCAAATTCATCGATTCATGTTAGGAATCAAATTTCATGCTTAACATATGGGCTTTTGAGAACACTTACAAAACATCAATTAAAGCATGGGTAATAGATGAGAAATCATGAATTGAAGCTTTAAAACAAAACCCATAACTTTTTCCAAATTTGGGTAAGAACCCAAGTTTCATAAATTGGACAAGGATTTACCTTAAAATCATGAATAAGAAACCCCTCATGAAAACTCATGCAAAATCATGCAATTTAGAGTTAGAATCCATAGAAGAATCATGAGGAAGCAATTTTAGAAGGACCCATAAGGATTAAGTAAGAACACTAGTTTAGAAATCCATAAATTCAATTTAGAAGATTGGGGTTTTGGGCATAAGGGTGAAGGAATCCCTTATTGAATACCCACATACATTGGTTGGAGCTAACCCACTTGAATTGAAAAGACTTAGAAGACTTGAAGTGAATCCCTTGCTATGGAGCTTGAAATCCTAACTTGAAGCTTGAGATGATGAAACTCCTTCTTCTTCTTTTGGAACTTGATTGAGAGAATGGAAGAGAACCTAGGCTAAGTGGGAATAAAACTCCTTCTAATTTGCCCAAAATAACTTAACTTAGGAGTTAAAAGAGTGGGAAATTACCAAAATACCCCTGGTAAAAAAATTTAAAAACTTCAAAAAAAATTAATCAAAGGCTTCCACGGACACAAATCACGGCCCGTGGAATGAATCACGGTCCGTGGAATGGAAGTCGTGGTTCCAAGGGACTTTTCAGGGCTCTGGACTGATTTCCACGAGTTGGTTTCATGACCCGTGGAACCTTCTCGTGATTTCCAGGTAAAAACTGATTTCCACGAGTTGGTTTCACGACTCGTGGAAACTTCCACGATTTGTGGAACCTTCTCGTGGTTGATGTCTGTCAAAATGATAGACAGACACCCTATAGTAAAACATTGATATCTTTTTACTCCGGACTCGTATTAAGGCAAGGTCGGTGGAGTTAGAAATAAGATTCAAAGACCTTTAATTTGGTGGGTACTAGGCTACCTAACTCTTTATATTCTAGGAGTTATGATCGTTTGAAGTTGACCCTTGAAAAATCTTAAACTAAAACTCAATCGGTAAGGAAGCTTTCAACTCAACTTTGAGCTAGAGGTTCTTTATGACCCTTATTCATATCTAATACACATTCAAAACTTAATAATATGTCTTAATACTTAGATACATAGAAAATTTATCTAGTTCGGGTCTAACAACACATGAAGAACAGTTCAAATTATGCTTAGAATTTCTGGGGTGTTACAAGTTGTATGGCGAATCTCAAGACAAACCTTAAAGGTCCATGCTAATGACTTCAAAATCTTGATAATCTTATTATAAATAACAAATCCCTTGCTTTTGAATGAGAAATGAAATCCTTTTTGGTGAAGCTTTGAAATGACCTCTTTCCTTGAGAGTATGGTGATACCATTTGATTTGAGCATTATAGTTGAGTCTTTTTGCTTTGAGTCTTTTGTTCTTATTTTCTTAGGTTTTAGAGTCAAGTTAATCTTGTGTACAACCCTTATGTTTTGAGAACCTATTTCATTTCTTACCTTGTGAGTATCTTACTTGAGGACAAGCAATTGTTCAAGTTTGGGTATTTATGAATTATTGTCATGTTTTGATGAGAATTAGAAGTACTTATTATCTTTATTAACGTAAATACAGGTATTCTTTGTCAAGTGAAGAAAGCAAAGGAATTAAACCCAAAGAGCTTAAAAGGAAGTTAAAGTATGAAGGTGATCAAAAAGGGGAAGAAACTATCAAGAGGTGCGACTGACATGCGAGCCGTAAAGAGGCACCTGCGAAACAAGGAAGATTAGAAACTGCCTGAGTAGCTACCAACATGCGAGCCACAGATTGCAACATGCGATTGCACCTTCCCTCGCATTTCATATCACACCAGCCACTGGACTTCACAACTTGAATAGAAAGGCACTTGTGAGTCTCTAACCTCAGGGTGCGGTCGCATGTGCCATTGCACATCAATCGCACCAGCCTTCAGGGGCATTTTTTGTCCAAGTACATGTGACTTAATTGGAAAGTTTCTAAAACTCTTTTTGGGGTGTGTACCTGATATGTAATTCAATTTTTACTTTTCCCAAGAAAGAGCATTGAGAGTACACTTTCTTTTTTCTTCTTCCTTATTGAAAAACACCATTTGTAAAGATTTTGAACTTGGAATTGAACTTAATTTTCAATATAAATGGAATTTTGGGAAACTCATTTGGTATCTTCTCTTGTTCGTTTAATATGAGCAGCCAAATTATATTCTAGGGGTATGTGAATGATGGGTGTTGGAATTTGGGTATGTGTATTGATTAAATATGCTTATAATCAATTATTTAATATGGGTCTATTGAATTTTTCATGGTTTAATTATAAAATTTATGGTTGTAAACATTGATTGAGTTTACTTATTTTGTACTTGCTTGTAATAGGAGTTCATAAATTAGGTAAGAATTCAATAGTGGGGATTTGAGATTTCCACCATAGATCAAGGATAGAAATAGCTTGATCGAAGGAAATTCTCATCTATGAATTAAAGCTAGAAATAGTTGATTCACCCAAGTATTATTTGGTTGGTTTAAGGAAAAGTTATGGTGCTTGAACAAAGACCAGGATACATATATTTGGAGGGTCGAAAGACTATCAAATATAGCTCAAACCAAGCTACCTATACTTTTAATCAAAAGTTCGCATGATTAATCAATTTCTTAGCCTATTGTAGAACCCCATCGGAAGCATACCCCTAGTCTTCCTTCTATTGATCATCAAATCTTGTTTAAGTTATTATCGTGTTGAAATTATGATTCGATAATTCCCAAACCTTTCCCCTAATTTTTACTTTTGTTACTTGAACACTTACTAGCTTTAGTGATTGTTATTCGACAATTTATTGGTGAATCATCATCCCATTTTCTGTGGAGACAACTCCGACATCTGTTTGGTTATTTATTATTTTGCACGATGATCGTTACCACCTCCTTTGGGAGAGTGCTTTTGAATGTCATCACCTGGTATGGGATATGTTTCAGTTGGCTCAGGTACCATGTCTGGTACAGATTCTATTATGGTTGGCTCGGGTACCATGCCTGATATGTGTTTGGTAGTGCTTCTGTATGTTGGTTCCATGAGTGAACCCAGTTCATTTCTTATGATGTAATTATTACATATTGGCCCATGAGTGGCCACATTATTGTGTTTAAATGTTGGGATGGTTCTTGTATAGACCAGAATTGCATGTTAAACACTGTAGATAATGTCTTAGGGATCCTTGGGTGGTCTAAGCTACTTGAAAAGTGTGTGGAATCGCATATATTATTATTGTTGTGATTTTGGACATGTCTCATGTGGTCGTTAAGTCAGGTTAATGACTGAGGTCTTATTTAGATTCACTGACTTGGGTTATACATGTTTGTCCTGTTTTACTAAGTTATAGTTATACGTTCATATTTTGTATGTTTTGAGCTGGCCGATGATCCTACCAGTACACTATTATTTTTTTGTACTGGTACTGCACTTGCTCTTCCTTTGTTGAGTACAGGGCATATTCTGGTGGTGGTTGTGCGACCTCAGTTATGTCACGGGAATTTCCTAAATCTAAGGGTGAGTTGCTTCTTCTGGGCTGCCATGGATTTATCTACTCTTCCTAGTCCATTGTTCGGACTTAGATTCCTTTAGATTCAGGGTTGTGTCCCTGTATTCTAGACTATGTTAGATGTTTTGGTACATGACTTTTCGATTCTAGGTGGATTATTTCTGCAAGTTTTTATGTTAACTATTATAGTTATGAATCTTGGTTTTAATTAATGCAAATTGGTTTTTAGCTGCTTAGTTGCTTAAGTGTTGGCTTGGGTAATTGGTTCTCCCACCGGGGGTTTATGTGGGTTCCATTCGCGGCAGTTTAGGTCATGAAAAAGATGGTATCAGAGCCCTAGATTCATTGATCTCGTCATACCAAAATGGGTCTAGTAGAGTTTTGTAGAATGGTACAAAGACGTCTGTACTTTTCTTTGATAGGCTACAGGACTTTAGAAAACTATCTTTTCTTTCTTTCTTCATGCTATAACTTGATTCCAATTGGTATCTGGCGATCCAAATTGGTATCTAACTTCCTTCATTCTTCTGTCTATAGATGGTTAACACTAGATGAAATAGAGCAAGGGCATCCACTTCAGCTGTCGAACCGACGGCTCGAGGGCGAGAAAGAGGCAGGGGTAGGGGAAGAAGAAGAGCAACACCCGCCATGGGTGGAGATCAGGTAGCAGTTGAGCCTAGGCCGGGGACCCCTCCCCTGCCCCAAGATCATGTTAATAAAGAGGTTGAGGTAGTGTACGAGGATGGCATAGAACCAGAAGTGGCAGCACCAGTTGGAGGTGCAGGTCTTCCCCCTATATCATCTGAGGTTATTCAGCAGGTGCTGACATTCCTAAGTGGGTTGCCGGGTACTAGAGCCACTCCTACTATGTCGACTACTCAGGTTTTGGGTGCCCATCCCACTGTTTCCACAACCCCCAAGATAGAAGAAGCTTTGGGTACAAATGCATTCTTTCATCTGGCATTAGGCCCTATCATGACCTAGACCAAGAATGAGTTATTGAATAAGTTATTAAAACTGAAACCTCTATCATTTTATGGTACAGATAATGAGAATGTCTTCGAGTTGATTTTGGATTATTATGAGAGGTTGCATAAGTTGGGTATTGTACAGCAGTATGGGGTGGAGTTTGTTATTTTCAGCTGCATGGTAATGCTAAGCAGTGGTGAAGGGATCATGTAGAGTGTCGATCATCAACCTTGCCTTCGATGACTTGGCCTCAGTTTCATGCCCTGTTTCTGGAAATATATATGCCTTACTGTTGACACCCAATTTTGACCTCCCTATACATTTCTCGGGCTGTTATTTTAATAATAATTATTATTTTTAATACTAATTTATTTTAAATTTTACTTGATAAATTACGTATTAACACTTTAAAATTAGTATATAAATATATAATTATTCTCTATTATTACTATTTTTATCATAAATTTCATATGATATTACATGTCATATACGTAATTTATTCTTTTGTTAAAATAATTTATCTTTTGATAATTGTCGTTAATTATTATTTTATCTACTAAATTTTATATATGTGGTAGTTTATTTATTAAATAGCCGTCCGAATTCAATTTCTAATCTCAAATTATTTAAATCCTAGCCCCTTTCTATCCAATTTATTTCAATTTTAGCCTAAATTGGACTATTTGGCCCAATTTTAAATCCCAAGTCAAATTCAATCTCAGCCGTTGATCTAATATGATCAACCGCCGAGATCAAATCCTTTTCTTCTTTCCTTTTTAAACAAAACACCCCAACCCTAACCCCATTTTTCTTCACCCCCACCAGCCGCCTCCACCCCTCAGCTCTCTCTCTTCATCACCCCACTGTCGCCGCCTCTCTCTCCTCTTCCTCACGCCACCAGCCGACCAAACCCCACCGGCAGCGGCGAAAACCCCACCGGCAGCGGCGAAAACCCCACCAGCAGCGGCGAAAACCCCACCTCCTATACTCTTTCTTCCCTCTGTTCCTCCACCTCCGCTAGCCGCGGCGGTCCAGCCGCCTCTCTCCCTCTTCTCTCTTCTCCTCTTCTCCATCGCTGCCGCCGCTCCACCATCGCCGGTGAAGCGGCCATCAACAACACCGCCCCGACGAAACCGCTGCTGCTTCCACCAGCCGGCGCCACCTCCCCTCCCATACTTCTCTCTCCCTCTGTTTCTCCACCAAGTCTGGCGGACCGCCGCCTCAACCCCCATCTCCCCCGAGCTCCTTTTTCTCTCTTTCTCCCACGTCTGATAAATGTCCACCCAAATCCAGAAACAACCACCCCAAAACTCTCCCCTCTCGTCCTCATCTCCCTTCCGCCGTTCTTCCCGTCGTCGACGACAACCACCAAAAAACCCATCGGCGGAACCACCCAGATAACCAGCCACCGCTGCTCTGACGGATCTCCGTCCAGCAAACCCCCAAGGTATTGTCGTGTTTGGCAAATACCAGAAGAGATTAACGAAGGGAACACTATGCATGGCTCAGTATTGTTTTTCACAAGTCATGTTTTAGTTGATCGATTGGCCGTCACAGTCAACCCCCTCATCTTGGTTTCTGTTAAGGTTTACTTCACGCCGGATTATCACGAATCTATTTCGGGTTTGATCACTTTCAATTTCTCTTTCTTGCTCTTATCAGATTATTAGAGGTGAAATTATTAAAGTTTAGCTGGTGAACTGGTGCTTAAACTCTGTGATTTCATGTTATTACGCCTTTGAACTGTGATATGGGGGAAACCCCAGCTTTACAAACCTTTACCTTTAATTGATTTCTGAAAATTCAACATGTGCTTGCTCTGCTTGTGAAATCGACGCCTAAGAATGTTTGTATGACTGTTTGATTGGACGGAGAATGCATCCTGTATTCATGTCTGGTTAATTTATGCTTGTTGTGTACCCTCTTTAATTGACTGTGGAATTTAAGACTGATTTGATCACTTGATTACTTTATGACGAAAGCGATTCAGTCCAAGCATGATCTATATTTCCCCTCCTTTGCATGTTTAGAACAACCATGACTATTTGTCTATCTTTTAAAGCAAATTGACTTGTCTGCATCTTTTCCTTTCAAATTCCAATTATGGACAGCATGACATTTGGTTAATCTTGGTAAGATTGTGATGTGTAATTGATCAAACAGCATGTCATCATCCTTTGATTGATCTGGCTTTCTTATTTCCAATTAATACTTGGATAAATTTTGGTATGTGTTGACTGGAGCCATATGTGTCGACTGGATTGGCTCAATCACCTAGTTTTGGGAAAAGATTTTGGTATTGACAAATTATATGATTTGTTTATTCATGGCAAAGTCAAACTTGATTGAATATGCTAATTGATTATGCATGTCAATCTGGTTCCTCTTTATGCTTACATAACTGTAATTACTCTCTTCGTTATGGTAAATCTACACCTCAAATATATATGATTGATTTCTTTTTCCTTGGATGAAGTGAATAATTTCAGCATGGATAATTAGGGAAAGCTAGACACCCGAAATTAATTTGTCTTTCCTTCTTTGATTTTGTTAAATTAGCCAGTACTTAGTTGATTATGGTAAGTCTTTATTCTAATTGCCCAAATTACCATGTACAGTATTTCTTGTTATAAACAGCTTATTTGGTAGATATGGAAAATTAAAACCTTTTGCTAATTGACTCTATTAGTTAATTAAGGTAAAGATTTCCTTGACTCACTCGTTAATTTATTGCATTCCTTTAACCGAGTCCTCTACTTCCACCATAAAAGCAGCTCCTCTTTTCATTATATAGGCAGTCTTTTGAGACTTTACACATTGACTACTCTCATATCTTAAGAACTCTCTTCTTTTGGACAAGCTGTTGATTGCTAAGTGTGGGACTCTGAATATTTTTTTTTCGTTGTTTGCAGTTCATTGGTTAGTCTCTATCGATGCATACTTTAATTCATACGTGTGATTACTAATGGTTTAGAACGTGTACTTTAGTTTGCCTATGTTCATCTATAGTTGCTCTATGTATATCTTTGACGTATACTTAAAATCTGCTTCATGTTGGCTTGATATGTTTCTTAATCATAGGCTACTATTAGTTGCAAAAGAGACTAGTTAATTCTTTCTTATTGTTGGTTGGTTTATGTGATCACCTTTGCTTCTGGCTCGGTTTTGTTTTCGTTGTATTTTGTGGAATACGGAGGTCCTAATGTATTCCCATGCCTTGACATAAGGCACTGTCTAGAATCCGTGAGATTCTCAGGAACTCTGACATGTCAATGGTAGTTCTATGGGTCATATTAGGATCCTCCGAATCCTATGTTATATTTGACAGGTTACGCAGTGAAGAGTTGCCCGGGAGTGGGGAGTCTCCAAAGACTTGGATTCTTTTTATTTTCTTTTAATTCTTTTCTCATTCATTTATTTGGTCTGTAATAATTTATTGTATAAACTCCGACGATGTAATAAAATACTTAAGGGACTGCTATGGGGGAGGGGAATACTACCTGCTATTTGCTTACCGTAGAAATCATGCCTATAGGATTTTATTAATTTTCATTGGTTAGAAATTATGACCATAGAGTTTGTATTAGTATTGTTTGTTAGGAATCATGTTTAAGTCTTAAAATATGCTTCGTTGTTTAAAATCAGAAACCATGCCTATAAGTCAATCTGTTTCAACGTTCTAATTTATTTGGTCACTGTTTCAGCATTTTTTTTTAAAACCAAGTAGTTACCATGCCTATAATACTAAATAAGTTTTCAGCATGTTAAACCTTTTAGATAGCATACCAATATGATTTAAATTTATTTCAGTATATTATCTCATTTAGATATCATGCCTATAGGATCTAAACAAGGTCTCAACATATTAATTCTTTTAGATACCATGCCTATAGGATGTGAATTCGTTTAGCATATTAATTCATTGGTTACCATGTTATAGGATTAAAAAAAAATCATTCATTTAGTGTCTTAAATAATCAGTTGCCTAAATCTGTTCCTGCATGTAAACCAATAACTATGATTGTAGGTTTTAAACTTATGTAATTAATTATCATGTCTAATAAATAATCTGCGTCAGCATATTTAAAATCAGTTTAAATTCAGTTCAGCATGCTTAAACCACTTTCAACATGTTAAAATCAGTTTCTGCATTAAATTAGCAACCCTGCCTATAAGTTAAAACTTGTGTTAGCATGCAATTTATTTAACTATTAGTTTCGGCATATGGGAATCAGTTTAGTTACATTTAATTAGTCATCATGCCTATAAGTTTAAGTCAATTTTATTCCTGCCTATCTCAATCCCTAGATATCATGCCCATAGGTTTAACTACATAAAGTGTTAATTGTATGAATTGTGAGGCCTATTCGAAACTATTCTGTGCTACTTGTTTTAAAGTCCATCTATGTTTTGTATGACGTTAATCTCGAGTCTCACTAAGTAGCCTTGGAATCTTATTGTCTAGATCCATATCCAAAATAGTAGTCCAATGCCTCTTGGACATTAAGTTGGGACGGGTAGGCATACTAAGGTACGCTAGATTTTTCATTTCTTTAGTACGCTTTAGGCTAATAATAATTTTAATAACCAACTTAGGCGGGTAGATAGACGGATATGATGGAAATCGACCCGAGCAGAATACGACAATATCTTTGGAATTGTCTCCGATAATAAGCCGGGCGCTGATCCGAATAGGTTAGAATTAACCTAGGTTTGTTTCTTTCTATTTGTTTGGGGTAGTTAACTAAGTCACTTATTAATTAGGTCTCTTTTCCTATATCATTGTGTCACTTCTGACTTCTCGCTTATCTGATTTTTTCGTTTATTTATTTATTTGCGTTAATTCATGCATGATTTTCTTACTTAGATTTTAGTAATTAAATTGGCTTAAATACTTGTTTTAAAAAATAAGTTTTACTTGTTTAATTACATAGTCTTTAGTTTAATTAATCGACCTATTATTTATCACCTATTCCCACATAAATAATGAATCCGGCAGGGACCCACATTTGTGGACCTCGAAAGGTGCTTAACACCTTCCTTTCGAGGTAATTTGAACCCTTACCCGATTTTCTGGTTGCGTAGACTTAAAATAAAATCTAATTTAGTTGTAGTTAGTTAGAACGGCGCCCTAACGCGCCTTAAATTTGTTAGGTGGCGACTCTTCACCCTCTCTTCCTAAGAGAGAGTTGTCACGTCAAAACTCGCTTTTCCGCGAGAAAAATGGGGCGCGACAGAATGGCGACTCTGCTGGGGATACTTAGGTTCTAACCATTACGGGTTTGTATTTTATGTGGGATTTCGTGTTTTATTTATCTCTGTTTTGTTACCTTTATAGGATTGAATTTGTTTTTTTATTTATTTATTTTTTTTTTTAAAAAGGGAAATTTATGATTAATCCCTTTTCCCTTTCTCCCTTATTTGTTTCCTTAAATAATCGAGTCTGTTTCATGTTAATACCTTTTCTTATTCTCCTTACGTGCTTTCTTACTAGTATTTCATGATTAGTTTATTATTTATTCTTTCTAGTTATTTAGTATATCTCGTGATGCATTTATTCCTTTCCCTTTATTTATTTACTTTTATTTCTTGATCTTGCTTTATTTATGTTGTTATTGTTTCGTTAAACTGTTCATGTGTTACTGTTTTTCACTATATGCTACATGGTACTGCTTTTCATAACTGTCATTCCGCTCATATCTCTCCCACTTGGGAACTTCACACTTTCACACACTATACACGTGAGTTGTGCCTTTGCACTTCTCCAAAATTCTTTCAAATACCCATTTTAGAGAGTTGGCATAAACGTGGGGTGAGCGGATAGTTTTGCTACCGTGTGACCACGTGCCTCCTCGCATAGAAAACCTTGAGTCCGTGTCTATCCAAATCTCAGAAACTTAGGATAGTATTGTATCTACCTCTTTATATAAGTCATGCATGCATCAGCCATAGGTGGTTTGGCCCTAGGAGCCAACCCGCGAAATTAGCAGCCTCCTTATTGTCAAAGGGTTCCCATCAATCCAAAGACAAATAATCATATTATGTGCTAAGTGATCATGACAAATTAATCCAAGCCAGTTTAATATGAAAGAAGTTTAGAAAAGTTTGTTTTGTTTCTCTTTCAGGCTGTAGAATGGAAGGCACACCGGCATTTCCCAACACTAGGATGGTTGTGGGTGTTCCCCACAAATTAAGGAGATGGTGGGAAGATATGAAGAAAGAACATGGTAAAGAGATTCGTCGGTCCTTGGGTTTCCTGACCTCTTTGATTTATGTAGCTCCAGATCGGTATTTGATCAAGGCTTTGTTGCAATTCTGGGACCCTGAAAGGGTCGTTTTCAAGTTTAGCGACTTTGAGTTAGCACCGACCGTGGAAGAGATTGGAGGCTTCTGAATTTAGGATTTTCCCTTGTCATCCCGCTTTCCCCTAGCTTTACTTTCTTGTTTTTCCATTTCCGCAAAGAATTATGGTAGATCAAAATTTGATTTAATAAATGGTTTACTTCGTTTATTATCTGACTCTAAACTCTGACTAATATTTAAAGGCTGGCTTGGATTAAAATGTCCTGAATCATATATGTGTCGTTTTAGGCCTACCTCTGGCTCAACGAGGTCCCTTGCATTTAGGACGTTTATTTTTCGCAATCAATGTGTTTATCTTTAGAATAAATATCTTACTACTAACTTGGTTTCTGTTAATTTTGTCTTACTCTTACTCCCTTCCCAAAGGTTGATTTGTGCATGCTGGGATATCATACTAGATCGAAAGGGACTCCTCCTCCTCCTCCTCCCAGTCCAAATCGTGAAAGAAAAGATAAAATGGGTGACAATAGTGCTAGTAAGAGTAAGGAAGTCTCAGAAAGTGTTGGTGGAGACCGTGATGAGCTGATCTTACGAATGGAGCAAAGAATCCTTGACTTACAGGATGAACTGGCGCAAGTTCGCAATTTGGCCAAGTTATCCTTCACTTTGAACAGTCCTCGTGACCTGACGGTCGAGGACAATACCGCCGCAAAATTCCAAACCATACCCAATATACCGCAACCACAAAATGACTTGCAGCATACTTACATTCTTCCAGGGACCAGCCAATGTCCTCTACCACAATACCCTACCCTCTCAGCTCCACAAAACTCCCAAACCACTCCAAATATAGTCCCTACCCACGTCCCGGGAAATCATAACCTAAACCCCATATACGTGGAAACTGCTCCTTTTGTTCAGCACCAGCTTGAGCCAGAGCCTTCAGAAAAAGACCGGTTAATACAGAACATGGTCGAAAAGCTGGAGCAGGTCACCAACAGACTGCAACATATAGAGGGCAACAGAGGGGTGAAGGGTCTGAATTATGAAGACCTATGTATGCACCCAGATATTGAATTACCGGAGGGGTACAAACCTCCCAAATTTGAGTTATTCAATGGGATCGGGGATCCCAAAGCGCACTTGAGAATGTACTGTGATAAGCTGGTGGGAGTAGGAAGAGATGAGAAAATACGGATGAAGCTGTTCATGAGAAGCCTTACCGGGGAGGCCTTAACCTGGTACATTGAGCAGGATACCAGAAAGTGGTCCAGATGGATAGACATGGCCTCCGATTTTGTAGAAAGATTTGGATTCAACATGGATAACGCCCCAAATTGGTTTCACATTCAAAACCTGAAGAAGAAACCTAATGAATTGTTTCGGGAATATGCCTTGAGATGGAGAGCTGAAGCGGCCAGAGCCCGACCTCCAATGGACGAAGCTCAAATGAAAGACTATTTTATTCGGGCCCAGGAACCACAGTACTATGAGAAGATGATGCTCATCACGGAAAAGATTTTCGCCGAGATCATCCAGGTCGGGGAAAGACTAGAGGAAGGCATCAAAAGTGGTAGCATTATCAATTTGGAGGCTCTACAGGCTACCAGTAAGTCCCTACAATCTGGCGGAATTTCTGAAAACCGAAAGAAAAAAGAAGTGGAGACTGTGATGATGGCACAAGATTTCAAAACACCGCTCATTTCCCAAACGCCTACAGCCCATCCTCCACTATACCAACAATCTTCATACCATGTCCCTTTTTTATCAAATGCCTGCATACCCATACCAAATCCCTTCTCACCCCGTTTATAGCGCCCAGCCTTCTCAATTCCAATCTCCCCCACCTAATCCAAATTACAGACCCCGAGCCAATTTCGAGAAAAGGCCGGTCAAGCAGTATACTCCTTTGGCTGAACCAATTGCCTAGTTGTATGAAAGGTTGAGGGTAGCTGGCCTCATCACTCCCATTCTCGCTTTACCTGTAGACACTCAGGCCAAATGGTATGACCCTAACAAAGTCTGTGCGTACCATTCAGGGATGAAAGGTTCACATACTACTGAAGTATGCCGCCCATTGAAGGATCGAATTCAGAGGCTAATTGATACAAAGGTTATTCAGTTGAAAGACCCGGCTCCAAACGTCACCAACAATCCGCTCCCAAATCATCAGGTCAACATGTTGGAAGTTGGAGAGGCAGTGGATCTAGAAGGCTCTATTTAGGTTATCAAGAAAGGAAGGGATGTTGCTCAGATGGTAGAGCACTCGTACTAGCAGAAATGGACGGTGAAGTGTGGCCCAAGCCTATCAATTCCGACGCCGTCAGAAGTTACTTCATCTGAGAAGTTAAGAGAAAGCTACTTCTGTTATACTTCCTTACCTTGTAAT